>ML777504.1:1256891-1298140 GCA_009831015.1 Picea engelmannii
TGGACCTGTTCTTCGCAGCGCATTCCCGAGCCGCGCCGAAGAAGCAGTGTCCCACCTGCGCCCGAGTCTACGTCTTCCCTGCTCGATGGAGGCACACCGAAGCTGCCGAAGCGCTCCTGGGTTCCGAGGTCACCTGATGATTAGGTTCCAGCTCTGTTTCTGGTTTGGTTTCATTAACTTTGGTCTGATAATAGCTAGTTTTCTTTGCATTATAGACATAGTTACATGCACTGGTATCAATTTTGCTATTCCCGGTTTCCTACGGGCGGGAAATAGTCTTGTAATTTTTGAAACAGTCACCCTGCTCTGCAAACATGATGACATGTGGACAAGGATGCCCAGCTGTCTCGGTTTCCTTCCATGGCGGGACAGCTGGCACCCCCGAATATGCTGTATTGTGCTTTGGTTAATATAACAGGTTCTGCCCTCTTTTTTATTTAAAAAAAAAAAAATATATAAAATGTATAATTATATATGTTTTAATATATAAAACGTATATAATTATATGTTTTATATATTAAAACTTATATGTTATATGTAAATATGATTTTTTAAAGATACTTACGAAAAAAAAGTTTTTTTTTAAGTTTTTTAATTTATTTTGGTTAAATATGTTTTATTTTAGATGTTTTTTCTTAAAATATTTTATTGATTTTTTTTTATTTTTTTTTGTAAGTGTGAAGTTATTTTTTTTTTAAGTAAAAAAACCGTAATTTTGTTTTAAATTATTGTTTTTTGACTAAATTTTAAATTTTTGTCATTTCTTTTTAGTTTTTCTTTGGTTTTCACCATTTTGTTAAGTTTTGTTGTTTTTTTTTTTAAATTTCGATTTTGAATATATATTTTTAAATGTGCTTTGTCTTGATTAAAAAATATATATTTCTAAAGATTTTTTCTTTTCTCTTTATTTATTTTTTAATGTAAATTTAAGAGAAAATAAAAATAAAATAAAAATAAAATAATAATAATAATAATAATAATAGTAAATAAATTTTCAAGTAACCATTTAGGATCTAATTTTGGGTTTTTTTTATTTCTGTAGAGATTTGTTGTCAAGGCCACAATTTGAATTAGGTCGTAATTAGCTGTAATTTTAGCATTTAGAAAAAACATTTTACTTTAGGCAGCGTCATGTTTTTACTTAGGTGTTGATTTTAAGATTTTTCTAAGCAACTATTTTATGTTTTAAGGCCATGCTTGAAAAAAGTTGTAATTTTGACCCGGTCAGAAAAATTGGTGCTATCGGTAGCACCACATTTTGATTTAGGGGTTGATTTTAGAGTTTTTTTTAGCAACCATTTTATCCTTTAAGCCCATGCGTGAAAAAAATTGTAATTTTAACCCGGTTACAAAAAATGGTGCTAGCGGTAGCACCACTTTTTGATTTGGGGGTTGATTTTAAAGTTTTTTTGAGAATCCATTTGATCCTTTAAGCCCATGCTTGAAAAAAGTTGTAATTTTGACCCGGTTATAAAAAAATGGTGCTACCGGTAGCACCACTTTTTGATTTGGGGGTTGATTTTCATGCTTTTTATGCAAAAATATGGGTTTTAAGGGCCAGAGTTCTTGTTTTGAGGTCACAATTCTCATTAAGTTAGTAACTATGTTTCTTGTCATAGTTGATAAGAAGTACAAATGGATGAACTCCAAAGTGGTCCCCTTATGGTGAAAGCTCTCACAGGAAGACGCTTTGCAGATTGAGTTATCCTATAAGTATGGTTAGACAACCCATGCTTAACTGTGGAATAATGAGATGAAGGTCAGTGAATTTGTCAGTGAAACTATCCTAGATGGATAGTTCTTGTCATTCCATTTCCGATGGTATGTGGAACGTCACATAACTCCTCACGATTAGAGATTTATGTTAATGTGAAGTTGGAGGACCCTCATGAGTCATATAGAAGCCCCTAAAAGTCAAAGTGTTTGCAAAAGAAATTATTTAAATAATAAAGTAAATGGAGAACTCCCTAAAATAAGGAAAATGTAATGCTACATGAAAGTATAAATAAGAGGCAAAGCTCTCTCATTTAATCACACTTGAACACATTGAATATCTTTTGTTGTGTGAGGCTTATTGTAAGTACTCATTGATATATCTGAAGTTGAGAAAGTTTGAGGTAGTACGAAGGGTTGACAGAAAAATTCTCAGAATTACAACAAATACTAAAAAAACCCTATTTTCTTAGGCGTACGTGGGATGACTATGTATAGGGTGTGTACATACTGATGTGTACGTGGGATGACAGTGTATAGGATGTGTACATGTTAGTAAATCCATGAAACTTGAGAAGATGAAGATGAAGAGGTTCTAAATTCTGAGATCAAGCTCCCTGGAAGGTCTACAATACTCAGATACATCAGATCTATCCATTGATTCAAAAAGTATGTCTTATTTCTATGAATAGTTGGATTTTGATGTATGCATGAGAAATGGTTATGGAGATTTAAGGATTCTCCCTAGAGAGACTAGTGGCGGCATGGGATCTTCTGCATAAATCAGATCTACAAAAATACAATGCTAGTATATTTATCATTGATACTTCTTGTTGAGGCACATCTTGTATTTCTTGGAATATGGATAAGGGTTTTTGTGATACATGGTTGAGAGCTTGTATTTGTGAAGTGGTTGATGTCTTGAGAGGCTGAATATCAGAAAGGGTTTGATAACTAGATCATGTGAGGGTTATTATACTTGTTCATGATTACACACACCTATATGGCACATGACTAGAGAGACAGATATATGCTTTGGGTAAAGTTATGTATGAGTATGCATGCACATGGTACAATTATAGTCTGGATATAGTGACAGGTTACAGATCTATGTGAAATAAGTTACATACGGTCAGAAGTTTTCAAGAGAAAGGAAACCCTAGTTTTTCAGAAGGCATACGCAGGTTGCATAACAGTTTGGTCACATACATATGTGGGTGCATAACAGATAGGGTGTGTACATACGTGTGTTGCATCACTACAAGTCACGTACATGTTTTATTTTTGTTGATACATGTTCAGTTCAAGTAGAGATTGATTACAAGGCAGTTGTACAGGTTGGATACAAGTCAGTGGTACAGGTTGATATAGTTGTACAGTGGTATATCTCACAGTGATAGTGTGACAATGGTTCTATCATTCTACTTATACATTAGGGTGGTTGGATGGGGAAAGGACGGGTGGTTGTAGCCACCTTCTAGTTGTAGCCAGAGAACTTAGGGGGTTGTAGCCTCCTTCTGGTTGTAGCCGGAGAATTGGGGAGTTGGAGCTCCCTCGGGTTGTAGCCTGAGAAACTAGGGGGTTGGAGGCTCCTTCCAGTTGCAACTGGAAAACAAAGGAATTTGGTGCTTCCAATGAATGTAATTCTTCAAGACATATAAGAAAAAGCATTATGTGGTTTTATCTCGCCTTGGGTTTCCACGTAAAACACTGGTGTACTGTGTATGTGTATAATTGTTCATTTTTTCATTGCTTATTTACTCTGTAGTTATTGGATGATAATGCTACATTGATATAACACTTGGATTATATGGTTAAAAATGTTTAAATTTCTCTATTACTGATTCACCCCCCTCTCAGTAATCCAACAGGAAAAAGATACAAAAACATTTTTTTCAAGAAAATTCTCTGCACCAAGGAATAAAGTTCGGTGTCAGACGAAGATGAAGTCAACGACAATGATACAGAAAGAGTATTATTTATGGCAGTACAAAACTCCAATGAAGAAGGCTATGATGAAGAAGAATCCAAAAATGAATATCAAGAGGTAGAAGTTGATCTTATGGAAGAATTAATGAGTGCCATTGAAGTTATAAAAAGGGGAAAAAATAAAAACAAGAAGCTCCAGGAAGAACTAAAGAAGAAAGAAAACGATTAGAATTCAAACTCTCAAGAAATAGAGAAAATGATTAGAAAGTTAAAAGTTCAGATAAAATAATATAAAAGGATTGATGAAGCACTCAGAGGGCATTTAGAAGAGAGAGACGGGATCATTGGAAATTTGGAGGCGGAGATTGTCACACTAAAAAAATACCTTGAGAAGAAAAACATACAGAACAACTCTAAAGTTTTGGACAAGATTATTATAAATCAAAGGCCACATCATGATAATTCTGGACTAGGATACACCCAGACAGAAGCAGGTTCAAGCTCCAAAATGACATACCAGGAAACACATAAAAGAAGCTATGTGGAGACAGAGGATCTAATGAAATAGAAGAAGACAACAAGCTTCACAAAGAAGATCACAGAGACACCCCTCCACCTAGAAGATTCAGATTCCAGAATCAACGACAATCAGAAACAAGAAGGCCTCAAGAAGAAGAAGGATTCATAAGAGTAACTTATTCTCGAATATCTACACTCCCAAGTATCAAACTATCTTTCTTGATTTATGTTATTCATGTAATAATTTTGGACATAAGGTTGTAAATTGCAGAGAAAATAACAGGAACAGAAACAACTGTGAAATTTATGCATGAAATGATTATTCAAGAAGGCTTATTTACACACAAAACAAAAGCTACAACATGTTTGAATCCTTGAGTATTGATATGGAATGCTACAAGTGCAACAATTTTGGACACATGGCCAAATATTGTAGAATGATAGTTCCTCCAAGAGAACCACAACAGAATAATAATAGTCATAGACAGGAAACACGAAGAATATGGGTAAGAAAGCGGAAGAAGTACAACAATGAAGAATGCACACTCACTTTAAAAGCTCAACACAAGAAATGTGGTTGGTATGTTGAAAGTGGTTTCTCAAAGCATATGACAAGTGATAAGGACAAGTTTCTAACATTGAAAAACGAAAGAGATTGATCATTATCATTTGGGACTGACAACTCAGCCAAGATTATAGGAAGAGGCATAGTTAATATTGGAAACAAGGACGCAAAGGAAAAGAATGTTCTACTAGTGGAAGACATGAAACATAATCTTTTGAGCGTAAGTTAAATGTGTGATCAAGGACACAAAATTGTGTTTTATTCAAATAAATGTGAAATAAGAAAAGCAGGGTTAGGAAAGTTTGTGGCTACATCTACAAGAACCCCAAGCAACATATATGTGTTAAATGAACTTGGAAAGGAAAATTGTTTCTTAGGAAAGGAAGATGATGTTTGGATATGGAACAAAAGGATGGGTCACATAAACTTCGATAATCTTTTCAAGGTCAACAAAAAGGAAGTAGTGAGAGAAATTCCCCATAATTCAAAACCAACAAATATCTTATGCAAGCATTGTCTACAAGGAAATCAAACCAAGACCAAGTTCAAAACAAAAGAGTACTCCTCAACAAATCCGCTTGAACTTGTGCATACTAATTCTAGTTGGACTGACATGAAAAAAAGGATTGAAATGTGAGCAGTATTTTATGCTATTTGTTGATGATTATACAAGAATGATTGCAGTGTGTTTTCTCAGGAAAAAGTTAGAAGAATTTGAAAACTTCAATATATACAAGGAGATGGTTGAAAATGAAATAGATTCAAAGATCAAGTGTTTGAGATCTGATGATGGTGGGGAATTTACATCAAAAGAGTTTATATACTTCTACAATGATCATGGTATAAAGAGACAATTTCGACATCTAGGACACCTCAAAAAAATGGAGGTGTTGAAATAAAGAATAGGAAAGTACATGAAATGGCCAGAACTGTGTTGATGTATTCCAGGTTGACAAATGTCTTTTGGGCACAAGCAGTTCATACAACGGTTCACATTCAAAATGGAGTAATGCTCATAACAATAGTGATCAAACTTCTTATGAACTATGGAAAGGAATACCATCCAATGTGAAGCATTTCAGAGTTTTTGGAAGTAAATGCTACATCAAAAGAGAAGACAGTAGAATGGAAAAGTTTTATTCTCAAGTTGAAAAATGTATATTGGTTGGATACTCAAGTTCAAGGAAAGAATACAAGTGTTTCAATATAATACTCAACAAATTAGTGGAAAGCATCAATGTGACCATTGATGAGACAAGTGGACACAAAATAAAGGAAGACAACAAAGACTCATCAGAACATGTTTCCAAAGAAGAAGAAGCAAAAGAGGAAGACGAAGAAGGACAATCAGAAGAAAAACAATAAGATCCTCAGGCACCTCCAAAGACACCTAGCAGACAAGTACAAAGAATCATCCAACGGGTCAAATTATTGTGAATAAGGATGCAGGAGTTGAAACCAGAAGAATAATTCGCTCACCAAAACAACAACACTTAGCATTATTATCTACAATTGAGTTGAGTAACTTTGAAGAAGCCAATAGAGATGAATTATGGATCAAAGCTATGGATGAAGAATTAGATTAGATAGAAAATAATGACACTTGGGAACTGGTTCCAAGGCCAAGGAATAAGAATGTGATCGGTACAAAGTGGGTCTTCATAAACAAATTGAATTAATATGGACAGGTTACCAGGGACAAAGCAAGATTGGTATGTAAAGGATACACCCAATTGGAAGGTATTGACTTTGATGAAACGTTTGCCCCAATTGCTAGAATGGAAGCAATCAAATTGATCCTCGCTTATGCATGATCCAAAAATATTAAAGTGTATCAAATGGACGTGAAATCAACCTTTCTAAATGGAGATCTAGAAGAAGAAGTCTACATTAAGCAACCAGAAGGATTTCAGTTGTCAAAGAATGAAAAATATGTTTGTAGGTTGAAGAAGGCCTTGTATGGTCTCAAACAGAACCTCGGATCATGGTACTCCAGAATAGACAGATACTTGAAACAACAAGGGTTTAGAAAAGGATATGCAGACAACAACCTCTACATCAAGGTAAATCAATATAGTATTTTTTTTTAATTGAAGTTTATGTTGACGATATTATCTTTGGTAGTGATGATGATAGGATGAACCAGAAATTTGAAAAGGATATGCAAAATGAGTTCGAGATGTCATTGCTTGGAGAATTATATTTCTTCTTGGGTCTTCATATATGTCAAAGCAACCAAGAAATTTTTATCTCTCAAACTAAATATATCAGATAAATGTTGAAGGGGTTCAGAATGGAAGATTGCAAACCAATCACTATTTCTATGCAAACCAGTTGCAAGTCAAGTAAAGATGATGATTCAAACGCTATTGATCAAAGGTAGTAGATTTCAATGATTGTAAGATTTCTTTATGTGCAAAGCATCCAAAACATATGTGATGAAGGTAGTTGTACAAGTGGCACGATTTTAGGCAGCACCAAAGGAATCACATGTTCTAGCAGTAAAGAGGATATTTAGATATCTCAAGCATACAAAAGATTTTGGATTATGGTATCAAAAATGAAAGGATCCATAACTTATTTCCTACACAAATGCAGATTGGGAAGGTTGCATTGATGACTGAAGAAGTACAAGTGGAGCATATTTATACTTGGGTGAGTGTTTGGTATCTTGGCTAAGCAAGAAATAATCATCAATATCATTGTCTATAGCCGAAGCAAAGTATATTGCAGCGACAACATGTTGTACATAGGTTCTATGGATGAAACAAATATTGAAAGATATACAGATTGAATATGATGATCCCATTTCATATTTTGTGACAACATAAGTGCCATCAATGTCTCAAAGAATCCAGTGATGCACTCCAAGACGAAGCACATTCTGATCAAGTTTCACTTTCTACGGGATCAGGTTGTAGAGAAGAACATCAGAGTTGAATATGTGGGAACAAAAGAACATATTTCTCATATCTTTACAAAACCACTTCCAAGGGATTTTTTTGAGTATCTTCGACGGAGACTCGGAATAGTTTCCACTCCAAAATGAATGATTTTGAATGATTATCTTATATGTCTTAGATTTACACTAGGAAGCACCATCAGGAGGATAGTTCAGTTTGGGAGAGTAGTTTCATAGATATTTTAGTCAGGGGGAGCAGCCTCAGGGACAATTCAGTCATGCGGAGTAGCCCCGATAGGGAAGTTACCTTTATCATTGATGTCAAAGGGGAAGAGATTCTTCAAATGCTTGGAGAGAGAATTAGATGTTTGGAGAGAGAGAAAATCCATGATTCCAAGGGGAGAGATGGTCATCGGGGGAGCATGAGTGATATGACTTCAATGTTGCATCAGAGTGTTACCAAAGCACATAGGAATGATTTCAGGGGGAGTGATGGTCATAGGGGGGCATGAGAGATATGACTCCAGTGTTGCATAAGAGTGTTGCAATCAATGCCAAAGGGGGAGATTCTTAATTACTTGGGTTGGTTTTCATTTATGTAAACCCTTGAAGCAAGTCCAGTAGAAAATTCCAGTATCCCTAGCAGTATGGTTAAGGGACCCAAGTTTTTTTTAGGTAGAAAGGAATGTAAATCAATGAATATGCAGGTAATATTATTATATATGGATAGTACATGTTGTGTCATTTTCGGTGATATGTCGAACATCACATACCTCCTCACGGTTAGAGAGTTATGACCTTGTGAATTTGGAGAACCCTCATGAGTTTTATAGAAGCCCCTAGAAGGTCAAAGAAATCAAATTATTCTAGAATATCCTATAAGAAGTTGACAAGTCAAGTGGGTGAAACTAGGAGTTAACCATGGGTTAAGTGGTTTCATTAAGAAAATAATTAAAAATAAATTAGTTCCAACTAGAATTGGAGAACTTACTATTTGTGGATAAAGTGGTTGTAAGTGGACAAGTGGTTAGAAGTGGGATAGCCCTAAAAAAGGGAAGTTGGGTAAAGTTAGTTAGAAGGTAACCCCTTGAGGAAGCTACTTGGAGAGTATAAATAAGAGAGAAATGGTCTCCTATTAGAATATAATGATCACATTAAATATATATTATCTTGTAAGGTTTATTGTAGGTATTCATTGATAAATCTAAAGTTACGCAAGTTTGTGGTAGCAAGAAGGGTCGATGACGAAAGTTTCAGAGTTGCAAAAATACTGAAAAAAAAACCCTAGTTTTTTAGGTGTACACTAGCTGCAGTGGAAGAGATCGCGTACATAAATGGGTTGGCTGTGAAGGAGGGCGTGTACATTTGGAAAATCCATGAAATCTTGAGTTGCTAAGGGTGTCAGGTTTTCAGAGTCTGAAAGCAAGTTCCCAGGAAGGTGTACAATGATCAAGTACAACAGATCTATCTACGGGTTCAAAAGGTATGCCATTTTCTTATGTGTAATTGGATATTGTTGTCTACATGAGTTATGGTTATGGGAGTTTGAGGAATTTCCCTAGAGAGGTTGTTGGTTGTATGGCACTTATGGTATGAGATAGATCTACAGAAATACAGAACTGGTATGTTGGTATTATTCATTGGTACATCTTGTTGGTTCAAGTTTTGAGACATAGCTTGTCTTTCTTGGTACATGGTTGAGGGTTTTGGTTGTGAATTTGTTTTTTTAGTGTGAGGATGCATATTAGTGAGGATTTGATGTCTAGTCCATGTGAGGGTTATTTCACTTGATCATGATTGTATACACATGTATGGCACATTCCTAGAGAGACATAGATTCATTTGGTTAAAGGATATGTATGAATATGTATGCATAGGGAACAACTACAGTTTGGACATAGTGACAAATTGCAGGTTGATGTGAAAGAGACAAAAAAGGTCAAAGTTTCAAAAATGTGAAAACCCTAGATTTCAGAAGGTGTACGTAGGTTGCAGTTTAGAAAGGTCACGTACATACGCAAGATGCAGTATAGACAAGATGCATACATATGCGAGCTGCAGCACAGACAGGTCACATACCTATTGCTTTTTCTTGGTACAGGAAGGTTACAGATACAAGTTGATCACAACCTATTGGTGCATATTGGTTACAAGTTGTTGGCACAGATTGGTACAAGTTATCAGTGGTATATCTCACAATGACAGTGTGGTAGTGGTTTCATCATCTATTTGGCATTTAATTTTATGGCGGTAGGACGAGGAAAGATTAGGTGGTTGTAGCCACCTTTCAGTTGTATCCAGAGAACATAGGGGGTTTTAGCCTCCTTCTAGTTGGAGCCAGGGAAATGGGGATTTGGAGCTTCCCTCAGGTTGTATCCTGAAAATATAGGGGGTTGGAGCCTCCTTCCAGTTGCAAATGGAAAACAAAGGAAGTCGGTGCTTCCAATGAATTTAATTCTTAAATACATATAAGAAAAAGAATTATGTGGTTTTTTCCCACGTTGGGTTTTCACGTAAAAATACCAATGTATTGTGTATGTGTGTGATTTCTCATTGTTCATGGTTTGTGTATTCTGAACTTGTTGAATGATATTGGTTAATTGCTTATAAAGATAAAAAAACACGTATATATTGTGGTTAAAAATGACTAAATTGTTCTATTACTGATTCACCCCCCCTCTTAGTAATCCAACAATAGTTAGTCAATAACTCAAGGATTATCTCATTATAAAATCAAGGAACTGACTCATAAGATCAAGGAACAACCATGTCCAATGCTACAATGGAGATCTGAGCCATTTTTCCTGTAATCAGTTCTGAAAAGAAGAGATTTCAGGTCGTGATACTCAGAGGCGATTTGTGGAGCGATGAGGGAGAATCATCAAATTCTGCGACATGGGTTTTATGTGGAATAGGGACATTTAGGTGATGCATGGGAAGGAATCCTGAAAAATTAAATGATGTGGGATATACGAGCAGATCTTCAAAACATAACTGCCCAGATTTTCCTATAGTGGTCGATTTACAATTTTCTTAATATGTGAAACTTAGGTCGGATCTGATGGATCGGTTCTAAGATTTTGGAATTAGTTATTAAATATTTTGTATTAAATAATCCTAAAAGAAAAGTAAGGGGTAATCAATCAGGTTATGGAGAATCTTATTATGAACCTGAATACATTATGTAATTGTTGAATTGCATTAAAATTAATACAAATGAAGTTCTGAGTTATCTCATGTGTTGAAGTCCTTTACACACTCTGAGTTTCATTGACAGCATGTCCAGGAGGGCCCCCTGGTATATGTTGTACTTATTTATTTTTGAGCAATGTGTTGGAAGTACTTCCTCTTAATTGCTTTCATGTTTTTTTCTTTGTTTCATTTACTATAATTTCTTGTAGAAGCATAATTCTAGATTGCATACATTGTTTCTTTATGTATGGTCAATAATGTTTAGGATGAGGATGTTAATACAATCAAACATTTGAATTATCTTCCATCTAATGTGCTATAACAATGGTTCTCACAAAATATAATTGAAGAATAAACAAAGTTTGTAGGTTTCCTTGTTTACATATTTCATTTCAAAATTTAAATCTTATCTTCAGCTATCCTTTCATTCATATTTAGGAAGATTCCTTTCTGATTCCAGAAGTTTAGTTGACCAAGATAGAGTGTGTTTGTGAGAAATCACACAGAATGAATTCTTACAATCTGAGTCCCTACCATTTGATGTTCAAGTCTAAGTGACTATGATAATAGGAATTTATTTATGATTTTGAGTTTGGCATGTTACTGCTTTAATTTTAGTAGGATTTCTTAGGAAATTTCAAGAGTAGTTTTGCACATATTGTGCTTGTGTCTCATAAGTTTACTTACCCAGATTGATAATAAATGTTGAGGAATCTAGATCACTAGATTATCCCAACAGTAATCATATTTTATAAGAACCTCAACTTAGCCAGAGTTGAAAGGGAGGGGGAGGGGGTATTCTGGTGATAAGCATTCAACTGCTATTGTATTTTCAAACTCTTGCAATATAATTTCCAGTTCCACTATCATTCATGTTTTGATGTGTTGGTGATTGTGTGATCCTAGTTTCATAGCTCAGTACCTTCCATAAGGGGTTAGTTCCCCCTCCTTAGTCAGGTACTTACTATAAATTAGCATAGGTTTTAATATTTTCATTTGTTTCAGTAATCATTTCATTTATTATTCTTCCACAATTCTGATTTCATAGAAATAATGATGCAATTCATGCATGGTTGATATTCAATTAGTGTTAGAAGAATTCATAACTTTAATTTGCAATTCAACTTTGTTTCTATTTCTCTGCGTTCAACACCACAAACGTTGTTACTGTTGAATTTTCTAACTATGGTCAGTCTTCATAATGTGAAAAGTGAAAAGTGAAAAGTCGTGTCTGTTGGGGAGGTTAGTTTAGTATAAATAAGGAGTCAATTTGGCTCATTTGTAACTCAAGAAGTTCACATCTCCTAGTAAATATTGTGTTTCTCTTTGTGATCTATATTATTATTCTAGAACATTTATATGGTTGAATTTAGGAAGTATAATTACTTAATGATAAATTGAAATGTGAAAAATAACATCATTAGAAGCAATTATCAGTTTTCAGAAATATTGTGCTATTATCTATTGCACTAGAAAAATCAACATGGTATCAAAGCGATGGTAAAGAAGAGATCCATAGATCACCATCTAAGATGAACTATATTCAAGAAACCTTTCTTCTCTTGAAATTATACAACATTGATTTACACTATGAAATCATAAAACAAGCTAGAAGGAGCTTCTAAATTCAGATCATGGAAGACAAGGATTGATCTTATCCTTTCCAAGAACAAAGTTATGGACATTGTGAAAGGAAATATTGTGGAACCCCAGAATGATGCAGAAAAATAAAAGGAACCTTAGAATAAAGAGGAAAAGGAAAAATTCATGGAAAATGACATCAATGCCATGAGTATAATTGTAGACTTTATTAGAGACCATTTGATTCCTTACATATCAAATATGGATATTTCAAATAGAATGTATGATTCCCTAACCAATATTTTATAGTCAATAATGTTGGTCAAGTGATGAGCTTGAAGAATGAGTTTTGTGATACTAGAATGACAAAGGATGATACTATATCTTCATATTTTGTGAGGATCTCCCAACTAAGAGATCAACTCCAAGATATCAATGAAGTTGTTCTTGATAAAGAGATCATGATTATTGCACTCAATGGTCTACCTAGATCATGGGATGCATTTGCTTCAAGTATGAACACGAGAAAGGACTTTCCTACCTTTGAAGAGCTATGGAATTGTTGTGCTCAAGAAGAATCAAGTATCACATCAAAGGAAAGAATTCAAAAAGAAGAAGATTCTCAAGCTTATGCAGCAATATTCAAGAAGAAGTTTGGCTTTCAAAACAATAAATCGGGAAGGAGACCTAATCATCAAGGGAAAAGAGACATGTTAAAATTCCAATGTTTTGGTTGCCATAAATTTGGCCACTACAAACATTATTATCCTGAATTGACAAAGAAGAGGAAAAGAAGACATCATGCTTTAGTTGCCAATGTGAATGATGAAGAACCTTCAAATAAATTCAAGCATGAAGATACAAATTTCTTCGACTTCTCATCCCTTGCAGGATCTATTGAATATAATGGCAATATGTGGTTGATTGATAGTGGAGCTTCTAGACATATGATAGATGATAGTGTCAATATCTCAAGTATGAGGGAGAAAAGTATTTCTCATAGAGTAGAACTTGGAGACAACAACTTGTATGCAGTCAAAGGAATTGGGAAAGCATCTATTGAGTTGGAATCAGGTAACAATGTTCATCTCGGTAATGTTCTATATGTACCTGGTTTGAAGAAGAATTTTGTCTCCATTTCTTGTCTAAAATATAAAGGAGATAGAATAGCATTTGTTTATGGGAAATTACTTGTATGGCTAAAGGGATCTAGTATAGATGATGCTAGATTTATTGGAATTTGTGATGGGAGACTATATAAGCTCCTAGGTCAAAATACTCAATCTCTTGTACATGATGAAGTGAATCCAAGAAAATTATGGCATAGAAGGTATGCTCACATTAATTATCAAGCATTGACATCTCTAAATCAAATGGTGGTAGGCGTACCATAATTGCAACCGGTACATGAAGGTGTTTGAAAAGGTTTTGCACTTGGGACAAATGTTAAGAAGCCATTCCCAAGTAGTGAAAATAGATCTAAGGAGATCTTGAACTTAATACATTCATATTTATGTGGTCCTATTCCTGTGAAGTCACTAGGAGGCTCTCTTTACTATGTAATATTTATTGATGACTTCTCACAAAAGACTTGGATGTACCTATTGAAGATGAAAGATGAAGTATTTGACAAGTTTAAAGAATTCAAGGATGAAGTGGAAAACTTGACAGATAATAAGATCAAGACTCTAAGGTATGATAATGGAGGAGAATAAACCTTCAGAGATATCATTTCCTTTTTCAAATAAGTTAGGATTAAGAGGGAGTTGATTGTCCCACATAATCTTCAACAGAATGGCATGGCAGAAAGGAAGAACAAATCTATTGAATATTTGTTAAGGAAATGATGAATGACCAAAATCCATCCATGTTTATATGGGGAGAAGTAAATATGGAAGACATATATGTAAAGAATAGAAGTCCTCATCATATATTGAAGAACGTGAATCTAGAAGAAGTTTTCTCTATAAAGAAACCAAGTGTTGAACACCTGAGGATATTTGGTTGTCCTATTTATATTCATGTTCCCAAGGAAAAAAGAAATAAGTTTGAACCTTCAGGAAAGAAGGGCATATTCGTTGGATATAGTGAGACATCAAAATCTTATAGAATCTGTATTCTAGGAAAACAGAAGGTTGAAGTCAGCTGGGACGTGAATTTTGATGAAAATATTTCTTATAGGAAATCTATAGAATATTCCATATACTCCAACAATGAAGAGGAACATGAAGATCCCAAGGAAGAAAGTAAAATTTCTCCAGATCATCCCGATGAAGAACCAGAGCAACCACTTGAACCCATGGAACCAGTTATTGTTCCTGGGATAAGAAAGAGACCATCATGGTTCAAATCCACCTTGAAGGAAGCAGTAAGACATGAAGCTCCAGGTGGAACCTCCAGGGAAAGAAAGAGACCCAAGAGGTTCTCTAGTTATGCAACACTTATTACAAATCTTGTGAATATAGAACCTTCCACCTTTGAAGAAGCAGTCAAGAAGAAAGAATGGAAGGAATCTATGATGGAAGAATACCAATCAATCATTAAGAAAAATGTATCAGAAGTTTTTCCTAGACCTGAAGGGAAGTCTTTGGTAACTTAAAAGTGAATTTACAATATTAAAAATGCAGTGGATGGAAGTATTGATCAATACAAGGCAAGGTTCTTGGCTATAGGGTTCTCCCAGAAAGAGGGAGAAGACCATGACGAGATGTTTTCTCGTGTTGCTAGATACACTTCTATCAAACCCATTATCTCTCTTGTAGCTTCCATGGGATGGATTCTACATCAGATGGATGTGAAGACAACTTTTCTCAATGGAGTGATTGAAGAAGAAGTGTACATAAAAAAACCTCAAGGTTTTGAGGTGCACCAAAGAGAGTCACATGTTTTCAGATTAAAGAAATCCTTGTATGGACTCAAGAAATCTCCAAGAGCTTGGTATGCACAGATTGACAGCTACTTGACGATACTTGGATTCTCCAAGATCTATGTTGATACAAACCTTTATTACAAGTTTTTGAATGATGCACCTATGATTCTACTACTATATGTTGATGACTTATTTTTGACAGGTACGAAACCTCTCACTATTCATTGTAAGAGGGAGATAGCCTCTGAATTTTACATGAAGGATCTTGGTCTCATGCACTATTGTTTGGGACTAGAAGTATGGAAGAAGCCTGGTGAAATCTTCCTACATCAAGGAAATTATGTTGTGAAGATACTTAAGAAGTTTGGGATGATGAATTGCAAATCCATGGAAACTCCCATGGTGAAAAACCTGAAGAAGTTGAGAGACTCTGATTCTGATCTGGTAGACCCCTCCACATACCGATAGTTGATTGGCTCATTGATGTATTTGGTTAATACCAAGTTGAAAATTTTCTTCATTGTGAACACATTGAGTCAGTTCCAGGTGGAATCAAGACATGAGCATTGGATATCCGCAAAGCACATTTTGAGATATTTGTGTGGCACGCTAAATTATGGTTTAAGATATGTCTCAAACAATAATTTACTTGATAGAAAACACAATTGTTACAATAGAACGAGACCTTAATTCTACTTGAGAAAGTCACTAATAGAACATAATGTAGATTTAAATTTCCACAAGTATCATTTCAATTCCTGCAAGTGTGATTTCAATTTCTGCAAGTGTGATTTCAATTCCTGCAAGTGTGATTTCAATTTTTGCAAGTATGATTTCAATTCGTCCAAGTGTGATTTCAATTCCTGCAAGTGTGCTTTCAATTTCCACAAGTGTGATTTTAGTTTCTACAAGTGTGATTTCATTTTTTGTAAGTATCATTTCAATTATGCACGTGTGATTTAATTTCCACAAGTGTGATATTTACTTTCCTATACTAAGTATAATTTGGTGACTTAATTAAGTAACTTGAATCCTCGATTTGTGACATCAAAAGTACTACAACTCCTTATCTAGAACAACACTAATCTTTTCATATATATTGCACGACAATTCATAAGTAAGATACGACCCCAGATTAATAATTAAATGCAAAACACTTCAGTTGCTCTCTAAGTTAATTAGGAAGTGATTGAAAATTCCATCAATTTTGATTACTTCTAAATCAAATTTGGTGTTCACTCCATCTATGTTTAGTTTAATCTTCTCCACCTTGAAAATCATATAGATATTGTATTAATTATAAAATCTTAGTTGAATTGGTGACAAATCCAACTTTGGTTGGCCCATTAGTTCCTAATATTTCTTTGGGAGGATATTAAAATTTGATCCAAGATCTAGCATCATGTCCTACATCTCATATCCTCCTAAATCCATAGGAATTTTAAAGTATCTACCTATACTTATATTCATTTTTACCCTATCTAAAATGTCTTTTAGGTAGGAAGGTAAAAATACGTTCATCATCCTCTAATATTAAAACCCATCTCATTGACATATTATTCAATTTCCTAGTAATACCTAGATCATTCAAATCTCGACACGACACTTTAAGAAGGTACTTCCTTGATATTTAGACTCTTGTTCTCTTTCTCTAGAAACATGTTGGTCCTCCTCTCCCAGCAACTCCTTCAATGACTATATGGCATAATGGAAGGAATACTTATTTCTTATTACATCAAACTGATGGGGTGTCATAGAATCTTTCTGTAACACCCTGTTTTCCCCAAGTCTATAATTATAAGTTATAACTTAAAAATTGTGGTTGAAAGGTAGTATATTTGCATTTCTATTTAATGACAAATTTCCAACAAGATGAATGAAGGGTGAATCCTTGAGTACTAGCCATGATACCACAAGAAGAAATATGGTGAGGGGTTTGAGGAGTTGCCTTACCTGCCCTAATAACTATTTTTGAATTATTTCCCTTTTTCCAAAAAATAAATTAATGAAGAAAAGTGTGGTAGTTGAGCAACAAACTTCCCACCTTAATGGAGATATGGAGGATTTCTAGGAAAAATAAATATTGTCATCCTCGGGTACAACAAAGTACCCACCTCGTTTTGAGAGTTAACCCACAAGTGTCTCTGACAGAAATAGGGACAATCAGGAACCTTCGAGAGAAGGGATGGGATAATTTGGGGGGGAGAGGACGCAGAGAGAGAAAGGAACTAGGGAGAACAAATTTTGGAGCATTGAATTTTTTATTGTAACTCGAGAAAATACAACCCATGAACTTGACTTGAGAAAGAGGGTCACAAATGTAATATTTGTTGGGAAAGGAAGTGGCACTAAGAGGGGATGACGCTAAAGGACTACAGAGGTCGTGAAATCACTCCCTATGTACTTGAAGCCATCTGGAAATACATTTGAGACATTTGTGGAAGCCCTGGGCTAGATGGGTCATAAGGGAATTTTGTTGTGTGATTGAAAAAAAAGGAGATTGACCTTCACTTTCCTAAATATTATTGAGAGAGATTTGATCTTCCTCGTGTTGATATTATGGTATTTGCGGGGGGTATCAACCTCCATATGTAACCTTTTACTAGAATAGAATATTCTAGAAGCAAGAGAAACCCTAAAAAAATATGTGAAAACCACAGAAGACATGTCGACTCAGCAAAATATATAATATTAAGGTATTACCCTCCAGGAAGACATGTTGACTTCACAGGAAAACGATAAAAAGAAAATGTAATTACTAGAAAGTCAGGTCGGCCCAGCCAAAAAAGTCAATGGACAGATTAATATAAATAGAGGACATCTTGGCTCATTTGTTCACTCACTCTCACTCAGGAAACCAGAAATAGTGCACAAGTTTGGAGGAGGAGGTGGAGGAGCTGCAGTTGTATGGTTTTCTCTTTTTTTTTAGTCTTTCTGGTACTTTCTCTTGTGCGCTACCCTTGGAGAAGGTTCTCTCTCTTGGCTATCTGTTGGTTCTAGTGTGGCTTCTTGGAATCATTCTTTCTATCAATGGTTAAGGTGCTCGGGGGTGGCTTTGTGCCTATGGTTGGGTGACAATGGTGTAGCATTGTCTATGGTGAAACAAGAACATCAACATTATTCTAACAAGTTATGGGCCCACACTACCTTCAGAACAGTCTAACCATTGGAAGGTAGATTGGGAGTTCCTTGTCAAACTCGTTGTAGCACCAATTGCAACTGAAACTAGGGTTTCTTATTTTGAGTTGCAGTAAACCTTAAACCTAAATTATTGGGCACTTCCAGTGAAGCATTGGACCTAATTTTTGGGTATTCTAGTGTGCCCTAGCCTAGCGCACCCTCTGATGCCCTCAGCCATCAAAAATTTAAATTTTTAGTTTTTGGGTCAAAGTCAAATTTTGACTTGT
Organism: Picea engelmannii; assembly: GCA_009831015.1. Classification (NCBI taxonomy): domain Eukaryota; kingdom Viridiplantae; phylum Streptophyta; class Pinopsida; order Pinales; family Pinaceae; genus Picea; species Picea engelmannii. The sequence goes on from ML777504.1 coordinate 1,275,569, forward strand.
CAAAGCCAAGTTCAAATGTTGATTGTTCAAATTCAAAGTCAAAGGTTGACTTTTGGTCAAAATTGATTTTTGTGGTCAAAGTTGAAATTTCAAGGTTTCTAGCTTGTTCTAATCATTGAACCTTTTTTATTTAGTTTCTAACCTCTTCTTGTCAAGATGGTGTCTACTTTCATATTAGAAGACAAGTGGAACGATACTACAAATTTCAAAGGTATGCACTTGTATATTCTTTTCAAGTTATATCATCCAGCAAAGCATGAGTGTGTTGGTAGGGGATGTAAAAGAGACCTTGTCCAAGCAGTGATTTTGAATTAAGTACATTCAGAGGAACAAGTGCACCCTCCCTAATAGTGAAGACTCCAAGTTTGATTATTTAAAAATTGGTGTCTCTAATTGTTATGGCATTATTATGATCTTATGTTGCATCTTGATCTATTGAAGTTATGATCATTATACTAACCCATTAATACTACAGATACACTTGTTGATCTCCTCTATAATAAATATTCTTGTTCTTTAGGAGATGTTCTTGGTTACTGACTGTTACGAGGGAAAACTCTTTATGTCTAGGGTAAACCAAAACAGACGATATGACTGTAGAAATCAACTCTATCCCAAAAATATGTTATATAAACCAATATGCAAGCGAGATAAGAAAGAGGCCTACCTCATCCATATGTTCGATGATGTCCATCGTTGAGCAGTTTGACCCAAAGCTTTGTACCTGCAACTGGTTCTTGACAAACAAGAAAAACAAGAATATGGTGATAATATAAAAGGTTAGCACATTAGATAACATAATCCATTAATATACATGACAAATACTCCCTTGGATAATAAATCATATATTTGCAAGATATCAATTGGATGGGAAAGGAGTATTTCTATTAATAAATGATCAGTAGAAGTCAAAACATTACAAACTTATGTGTTGGCACAGATCGGAACCGAGAAACTAAGTTCCTTCCAAATGGGCCTCCACCACTTCAATCCTCCACCAAAGACAAGCTCATAGAAGGGATACAATGGGATTCTCCATCAATAAGGGAATATCTTGGGGGATGAACACTATGTTCAGACTTAAAGGACAAAGGGATGCAGACTCAATATGAAGTAAATAATTTCTCCAAAGTAACTTTTCTCTCAAAGTTGAATTATTTCTCCTCTTTTCCATAGCTCGAAATTGGCCCATTTATAGCCTTCAAATGGAACTAAAGGGCCAAGTCGGAACGTTTCCAGTATATGGAAGGCCAAGGATCAGAAATATCTTGTCGTGACATGGAAACCCGACATTTAATTTTCATTTTTTCACACAAATCCCAATGTACGTGGGTTGTAGTGGAGCAACCTGCGAATACGCATGTTGTATAGTAGGCAAGGTGCGTACATGTGGAAAATTTTGTATTTTTAGCTCTGGATTTATCAAACAGGGATGATAAGTCTGCATAGGGAAATGGAAAAAGTCCTTCTGTGCAAGATTGCATAGGGTGAGGAAAATATTTCTATAACAGATGCCCCCTAATGTGTGAGGTTAGAAGAGTATCTGTGATGGCCGAAATACATTATAAACAACCCAGAAGTGGAGTGATGGGGAACCAGTTGGACGAACTAGTTGCTTATTACATTCTTCACTGACTTTGCATACATGGATTCCAATAGAATGACACTGCAGGTCCATGTGAAAATATACCAAACAAGTGTTTGTGGCCATGAATAGGAAAATACAAATGCGGTTACATGCCAAAAGTTGTCATAGCCACGAACAAGGCCCAATAAAACCAGTCTCAAAACCAATCTGAATATATCTGTATACAATGGAGTACTATATGATCTCCCATGATCACTGAAGTCATATAGGTATTGGTCCAATGAAAAGGAAGCAACAACTCAGGAAAGTTGTAGCCACATAGTGATGTATTCAAGTCTTCTACATAATCTACCAAGGGTGCAAGTCTACATTATGTGAATAAAGGAGTTGAGGTCGAACACAATGAGACATCGTTTGATTACCGGTCATTGAGGTATATCGTTAACAAATGCGAGACAACCTACAGATAATGAAATTAGGTATCAAGGAACCGAGTACATTCTTACAAGTGTGAATAAAGGAGCTGGTGTCGAACACATAAAGAATCCATCGATCAGGAGACATTGACGTATTCCCAACTGTCGATGGCGAGAGAAACTGCCACTAATGACTGCAAGCCTCAAGGTACTCATAAGACTCTAGGTCTCGTTTCTAGAATAGATGAGTTGAAGTCGATGGAAGGAGACCTGCTGAAAGGAGAGCATTAAGGCATCTTTCATCAGTCATCACGAGGTACAAAGCAGGAGCTTCATGATTTGGTGGAAATCGGACGAAGAACATGTTCACGAACCAAATACCCTATGAGTCTTTCGTGTGTGCCAAGTGCAAGTGGTACACGAAAAAGACCCTCTGAATAGCAACCAATGATGAGAATTGTTGATAAAGGCGACAACACCACCAATAATGCTAATGGAATCTAAGACATTGCATGAATCCCAATTTGTGAATAGATGTCTTTCCATCGAACACAAGGGAAACCACCCGGTCAACGACCAATGATGAAATGTTGATTGTTGGGTTCAATGTTTCCTACCAATGATGAAAGTAGGGCCAATGTGTATGATAGGACTACAGTATCATGTGACTCTGAGACAAATTGAGGGTATGGATGACATGCAAATTCAAGAGTTCTAAGAAGTGGCTGACACAGGTTGATAGACTTCCTTTGAACAAGAGCATGAGACATATGGAAGACTCTCACAACATATAATTAATGATGAAACCATGAGATGCAGGAGGCATCAATCAAGTTCTCCATAGGGAATGGAAGAGTAACCAGTCGGTAGAGAAGACTCTGTAACGAGCTCAGCTTCCTAAGGCCATGCTAAACCCAAAATTATGGTGACAAATGGACTCAATAACTTTGTTCTCTATTCAAATGTGACACAACTACTTCCAATATAAGACAATACTCCCTTCCCGCACGTCTTTTTTTGTTTTTTCATAGACAAATGAATGCTATGATACAAAGGAGGAAATGAGTGTCACAAGTAAGAAAAACTAGTTCCAGCAGTGGAACATACCTATGCTCAATGCAAGGAGATACATGCGGGAGATGGACACTTGGGGGAATGTTCCCTCTTGGGTATAGGGTGTCAAATTGCGAAGGACATAAACAAGGATCTTCTTGGTTGAGGATGCAAAAAATGTTGAGGCAAACAGTTTACAACGCAAAGTGAGAACTGGCTATAGGCTCAATACTGCAAGCAAGGGCATGAGATGCAATCACAAATTAACGCCAAAAAATGTCCTTTTTTATGTATTTTAGTCTACTTGGTGTGAAAAAGGGATAAATTTGTCCCAAATAGACGTCTTTTCAAATCCATTTTACGAGTGTGAAAGAGACAAGTTCACTCGGCAATATTTTCGTTTTTTGAAAATGAGTCGGAAAAGATCTTAACTAAGACTCACGACCTTTCAAGTCCAATTTAACGAGTGTGAAAGGGAGAAATCACTCGGAAATATTTTCACTTTTTAGACGAGTCGAAAAAGAGCTTAACTCGGACTCATTTGGGAGATTCTAGGCGGCAAGTCCCGGGGGAGGCCAAGGCTCCCGTACTGGACTTCTATGGAATGTCAATATATTATGAATAGTCGACATAAGCTTGGGAAAACCCAAATCTCTCCAAGTCGAGGAGGATAAATCACTAACGGAGTATAAAGTCTCCATGATGGATCGGATAATGTCTCTTACCGGAAAAGACATAGGTGAGGGCATTGGATACCCCACAAGGCCATCCCAATCGCAGGGAACCTCCTCAGGACTTGGAGGGAGAGTACTCGAGGAGAACAAAAACCTCTCTCATTCAGAAGGTGCAGGATTAGGAATTTTGATTATATGGTTGAAGGATGCATCACCCCCCACAAGGAGAGTGGGATTGACCATAGATTGCACTGGTACGACCACTTCTTCAATTCTAGGTTGAAGAGGATGCACGATAACAAGAATGGAGGACACCTCACCCTCGAAAATGGGCGTGTGGTCATGAAAAGAATGCAATGGAATTATTGTCATGTCAATCAAAGGAGAAACGGGATGTGGGGAAACCACAGGCATCTCATAATCCGAAGGGCCCTTAGGAGAGACCCATGTTTCTAGTATCCAGGCAGTAGTTGGACACAAACAAGTAAGGTGATCTCCTTCGCAAGTCTTGCAAAGGAATTTAGGTTTACATCTGAGATGTCTAGGCTTCTCGATGCCCCCAGTGTCATTCCCAATGGCTGGTGACATGCTCTCAACGTGGCTGGCAAAGGTGAGAGAGTCATCTCCTACATGATGAGCAGAGGTTGGAGATGTGAAATTGATATGACTCGTGGCGACTAAAGTGATGCCCACAGCTTGACTAATAGTGGCTGGGTGTGGGTCATCAACATGACTCGCAGAGGTCATCATCCCCTCTCCAACATGACTAATAGATGTTGGTGATGGAGCTCCAGTATGACTGGCAGTGACTGGACTAGTGGTGATTTGTGGCATTTGATACCAAGGTCCAGGGAAAGATTGGCTTTGAAACATTGCAGGCCAAGAAGGGTCCTGGTTTACCCCCTGTCCCTGTCCGGAAAGGTAGTATCCTCCTCTGAAGAGGCTTGTACGGGCATCATCACTGAAGTCTGCGAAGAGACAGAGGTATGATAAGAATTATTCGAGTGAGGATATATGTTGCCCCCTTGTGAAGGGGTTCCATAAAGAGGGTAGTCCGAACCGTAAAATTGATTATCCCCGTATGAAATACCTAGGGATGTATGAGGACCTATCATGGGAAAATTATTCGAAGGAACCAACATGGAGGACGAAGGATACATGGATGGGGTGTAATAAGTAGAATAGGCACCCATCTGAGCATTGGCTCTCTAAACAGCGTAGCTAGGATTGGATCCATAAGAGGGGAGATTACAACCTCCCATAGTGAGAGTTGGTTGAGGGACATGACTCAAATCAAAAGAAAACGTAGGCATCGGGGCCATGGTGCCCTCGGATCCAATGCTAGGATTCATATAAGTGGAACAGGGAGAGGATTGCACAGGCAAGGGCATATCAACATGAAAATGACTAGAGACCCAAGGGGTGGATCGAGTATCATAGTTCTGCATACCATTATGAAAGGTGGAAGGATTCATCCCCATGAAATGAGTAGGCATCATGGGATGGGTAGCGGTGAACGAGGGAGAAAAAGGAACTCCACTATCCATGATAATGAAAACTCGGTATAGAATCCTAAGGCCAAGTAGTAATCAAAGAGAATACCAAAATTCAAACGGCCAATATGCATGCAAACAGGGTAAAGTGGTTGAGTGGCCTTCCTCCCTAAAGAAGATATGTCTCGCTCAAGACGGGCTTGAGACTCCCTGCTAAATATCGTAGGTAACATAATCAGTTATAAGGGCCCTCGTGGGCTTAACAAACAGTTTTTCAGATCCCCCCGGAGAGGTAATCCTCCATAAAGGTTGTGTGTTAATCAACCCTTATCTGACCCAGGGTACCTGCAGAATAACCCCTGCAAGTAACCTATGTGGAACATAAGTCAAGAAACTAAGCAACCAATGTATAACCGATGCACATAAGAGCAGTCGTAAGTCAGGTCCACCATATGGGTAGGGTGGAAAATACAGAAACCTTGAAAGTATCGCCTCTCGCGGAGGTAAAGGCACTAGAAATATCCCCAGATACGAATAGATCCGCAGAAATATATCTAACGCTAAGAAGGTATTGGGTGGATATCCCTTCAACAAACCTCGCACGACCTCGTGATTAACTTCGGTGTGAGCGGAGCCTCCTGATATTACCAATTATACATTGGATTTCTCCACTTCTTTTCTCAGACACATATGTTGATTTAATTTCCTTGGAGAAGTTTACTCACAAAATCCTATTCCAAGGCACTAAATCCTAAGCTAGTTTGTGCACCCTATAAAATAAAATCGTGACTAGTCAATTTTAAATTATAGCATTAATTTTAGTGTCTTTGATTACTCAAAAAGGTATGGTAGTGAAACTCATGATGTTATGACTATGCAAGAAAAGTAAATATGAAAATAATGCAAAGTCCTAACTTTAACTTTCAATGAATGATATGCTTCTAAAAACCAATGCAATTTTCAATTTCAACTTTGTAATTCTGAATTAAAAATCCAATCTTTCACTAAATGCACTAAGCTAATGACAAGGACTCAAAAAACAAAAATGCCAAGCAATGCAACATCCCTATTTTTTTGTATTTTCAATATACTAAAAATAAAATGCATGGACTAATAAGCAACTTGATATATAAATTCTACTATGTATAGAAATAAATAACTCAAGAAAAACACCAAGCAGCAAAACACCCCGCCCAATGTACAAGGACAATCAAAATGAAAAGGTGATGAGAAATACTTCGCCCAAAAATTCAACTCCATACAGGTTTCATGTCATCCGAGAGACACTCAACAAGCACTACAGAGAACTAAGAAGGCTCAACAAACATTAAATCCCACCCAGCAATCACCAGACCAAGAAAACAGGAAAGGAAAATTGATCTACGTGATTATTTAGGAAAACAGAGCGTATATATGCATCTTGCAGAGAGACAGCTAGCGTATGTATGCGAATGTCAAGCCAAAAAGCGTGTATATGTTTCAAAACAAGGCCAGGCAAGGGAGAAAGGTTGAAAACTCAGACCCAAAGTGATCAGAAACTGTCAAGCAGTGATACAACAAGAAACAAAAATGAATGAGAAAAATGTAAGGAGAAAAGGTAATCCAAACCCTTAGAATATCAATGCCCAGTATGGTCGCCAATTCTATTACAAGGGAAAAACTCTCTATGTCTAGGGTAAACCACAACAGACGGATATGACTGTAGAAATCAACTCTATCCCAAAAACATGTTATATAAATCAATGTACAAGAGAGATAAGAAAGAGGCCTACCTCGTCTAGATGTTCGATGATGTCCACCAGTGAGAACTTTGACCCAAAGTTTTGTACCTGCAACTAGTTCTCAACAAAAAAGCAGATCAAGCATATGGTGATAATATAAAAGGTTAGCACATTAGATAGCATAATCCATTAACATACATGACAAATACGCCCATGGATAATAACTCATATATTTTCAAGATATAAATTGGACGGGAAAGGAGTATTTCTATTAATAAATGATCATCAGAAGTGAAAACATTACAGACTTTTGTGTCGACACGGTTTGGAACTAAGAAAGTAAGTTCCTTCCAATTGGGCCTCCACCACTTCAATCCTCCACCAAAGGCAAGCTCATAGAAGGGAGACAATGGGGTTCTCCATCAATAAGGGAAGAGCTTGGGGGCTGAACACTGTGTTCATACTTAAAGGACAAAGGGATGTAGACTCAATATGAAGTAAATAATTTCTCCAGAGTAACTTTTCTCTCAAACTTGAATTATTTCTCCTCTTTTCCATAGCTCAGAATTGGCCCATTTATAGCCTTCAAATGGAACTGAAGGGCCAAATCGGAACGTTTCCAATATATGGAAGGCCAAGGATCAGAGATCTCATGTCATGACATGGAAACCCGACATTTAATTTTCATTTGTTGGCACAAATCCCGATGTACGCAGGTTGTAGTGGAGTAGCCTGTGTATACGCATGTTGTATAGTAGGCAAGGTGCGTACATGTGGAAAAATTTGTATTTTTAGCTCTGGATTTATCAAACAGGGATGATAAGTCTACATAGGGAAATGGAAAAAGGCCTTATGTGCAAGATTTCATAGGGTGAGGCAAATCTTTCTATAAAACTGACCTAGACTCCAGGAAGGATATCTTCCATGGAGGATACCATGGAGATTTTGTTGTTCTTGTTTCTTGTTTCGAGTAGGTCATAAGAGATCAATCTGAGAGGGATTCAGTGATCAAGAAGAAGCCAGCATAGTTTTGTGACACTTTGTAGAATTCAAAGGGGCATGCAGAAGATAGAAGCGTGGTCCGAGGATTCTCTCAAATAGAGGGAGTTGATTTCAGAGCTTGAGATGAAGGATCTTGACCATATATATTAGAATTTGAAGCGTGGCTAGAACCAGATGAGATATTCAGTGAGGAGACTGAAGAGGTTTAACATGATGGACAGGAATTCCATGGCCACAAATATGATGACACATATGAGGAAGTTGTGAGACACGATAAATGTTTGCTTTGCAGAGAGCACCTTGTGCCAGTATATGGTTGAGACATGACCATATTATTTGGTTACAACACAAAATGTAGGTACCTATGTTGTACATATAGATATGAATGATCTTCGATGATGAAGTATGGCTTCCAGGATATATAGTTTTTGGATTGGAAGTGAAGAAGACAGATCTATCACCTGGGGTGCTACTTCATCTTGGGATCGAGCAGGATTTCCAGACAAGGAGGGAAGAAAATATCTATAGCACTCAGTCATATATCATATCCAGTGATGCAAGATATGAAGTGGAGTGGATTTGGATCTTGTAGGACTTCATTAGAGACATGGTGCAGAAAGGATAAGTGAGGCTCCATCACATATCCACAAATGAGCAGATAGTTGACATTTGCACTAAGCCTCTATCTGGGACAAGCTGGGAAGGAATGCAAATGTTTCCCTGGGGGAGTGTTGATGATTGCATCATCGTGTCGATATTCCAATATTGATCAAACGAACTTGATCATGTGGGAATAGGCCCAGATGTAATCTTTAATGGACTGAAGATTTTAGTTGTTGCTAGATATCCTATGTGTGAATTGCATCGAACCTTGAAACTCTCACGAGTAGGTGAGTAGTTAACTCACGAGTAGGTGAGTAGCCCCGATAAGAATCGGGTCGACTCTATATCCACAGGAACTGGGTTGCAGACCAGGGGATATAGGGAACATATACATTCGGAGTATATGTGACCCAACGTAGTCTTCGACGGACAGACGACTCGAGATTCTTGAGGTGTAATTCCATGTGTCTGATAGCATCGAGTTGACTGCATTCATGGAGTGATCCTATGAGAGGATCACCATGAAGTGTTTGTGGATCCGATGTGGTCATAATTATTGTCATGGGACAAGAACGACCCAAGGTGCTAGACATATGTGTATGTTAGCATCGAGATAAATGCATTCATGGAGTGATCCTATGAGAGGATCAACTATGAGTGAATGTGGCTCCAATGAGGTCATGATTCTTGTCATGGGACAAGAATGACCCGAGGTGCTAGACACATGGTGGTGGAGACGGATCATAAATATAGCTAAATCAGGCTCATGGATATTGTGATATTGTCTATGATAGAAGAATACGAAGAACAAGTATGACGATATGTTTTGATGCCAGATTGCTACCAGATGATCATACTTGTGACTAGATCTATGATAATGCTACCTGTAGAATGGTCTACAAGACTATGTGAGTCTTTCACATTCCATGTGAATATGTATGGATGTGTTTGAGACCATTAATACCTCCCTAGCTAAGAGGGGGTGATGATATTATGGTAGTTGTGGGAGGTATTAAAATCCATATGTAACCTTTGACTAGAATAGAATATTATGGAAGAAAGACAAACCCTAAATAGATGTGTGAAAACCCTAGAAGACATGTCAGCTCAACATAATATATAATATTAAGGTATTATCCTCTAGAAAGATAGGTCGGCTTCACAGGAAAAAGATAAACATAAAATATAATTACCAGAAAGTCAGGTCGGCCCGGCCAGAAAAATCATCGGGGAGATTAATATAAATAGAGGACGTCTTGGCTCATTTTTTCACTCACTCTCACTCAAGAAACCAGAAATAGTGCGTAAGTTTGGAGGAGGAGGAGCAACAGTTGCAGTTGTATGATTTTCTCTCTTTTCAATCTTTCTGGTACTTTCTCTTGTGTGCTACCCTTGGAGAAGGTGTGCTCTCTTGGCTATCTGTTGGTTCTAGTGTGGCTTCCCAAAATAATTCTTTCTGTAAAAGGTTAAGGTGCTCAGGGGTGTTTTTTTTCATATGGTTGGGTGACAATGGTGTAGCATTTTCTATGGTGAAATGAGCACATACAAATTATTCTAAAACCTCAGTGGTATCATGGCCTGACATAGGGGTGGAATGTTCTAGAGATTATAAGTAAAATAGAGCATAAAGTTGGGTGGAAAGTTGTACACCCTCAATCAGTTGGTTTGGCCATATTTGTTTCTGAAACAAATAATTCTCTCTTTGTGTATTTATTGTGTTGTGTAAGATATGTGTGTTAATGCAATTTGTATGAAATTGTATGGTTGCTAAGAAAATCCTAAGAAGGAATGAATTGGGTACATAGATAGTGTTTTATGTATGTATGGTGGTTATCTACAGGTTATTAATCTCTCAGAAAATTAAAAAGGAATGAATGATTGTTTGTTCCTATAATCTTGAATGCACAATGAATTGTTTTATGGTTATTCCCTTTTGCGAAGTCGAATACATGTGTCTTGTAACCCAAGTGTTAGACCCAAGTGATATAGCATGAAGCATGTATGAAGATTTTTTGAGTTAATTACTAGGGGTGGTTGTAGAGTAAATTATTGTCAAGATGTACTTTCTAGGATTGTTGTTATTCCTTTGGTTTATCCTATTCTCTTTCTTTCATATTTTTCATTTGGATGAGTTTTACTTGAGTATACACATCCCTTGTTGATAACTCTTGAACATCAAGAAGGATGGTGTGAATAGTCTAGGTTATTGGGTTATATTTCTAGGGCATTTTTCCCTATCATCGAACATCCAAATGTGTTCGTATTTGAACCTAGGATATCCATGTGAAAAAGGATTTCATGACTGAATAATTAGAAGAGGAGAGATTGTCCTCAGGGTCTTATCCAGGGAATGGATCATAGATCTAGTCAAAATCAGGAGAAGGAAGCCTCAATTTCAAGTTTATCCCATGTTAAATTTATGTGTAGGTGGAGGTTTTGGATATATACATGTGTCACATCATGGATATCTAGATGAGCCGCATCATGAATATCCTGCGATCTAGAAATGTGTACTTCACTTATGTCATTTTATTCTGAAACTTTGGGTTATTGAATGTCAAATGAGGTGAGGTTCCAACATGAGGTTCTGACCCCTTACAATCTTGTATATGAAGAAGAGATCCCATGTGGATGATGTCAAAGATGACACACCGTGCCATGTATCAACGAATTTAGCCTATTTGGCATGGATAGGTGTTAGTGTGTGGTTGGAGCGGGTCAAAAGGGACACAATTTTAGTCACAAAAGCATTGGTCGGTATCTTGTAATCTCAGAAATTAGATCTAAGGTTTTAAATATCTCAACCATGGATCTCACCAAATTATAGAGTCATGCTAGGATCTAGATCTAGAAATCTAGACATCCAAATTTTCTAATAAGTCACCCTTTGTAAAATCCTTGATCTCGGATCTTGGATGGGACAAGGTTTTGAGGAAGGGTTCTGTAGGGAGGGGCCTTGGTGCCCTTATGGTGATGTGTCATGCCATGTCATCATACCCATATGGAATATTTCAAGTTAGTTTCCACGTGTCAATTCCATGTAATCATGCCACGTCAACCACATGTTCATTTTTGGTAGGAGATTACATGTTATGTGGCATGCCACATCAACCTTCATGTCAAGTATTTATATCTGAAACATTTTACATTTGGAAGACATTGTTGGTGATTTCCTTCAGAAGCTTGGCTGCTCTAATGCTTCAGGGTTCAATTTCATGGTTCCATAGTAAGATCAGGAGGGAGTTTTGTTAGGTGACAATCCTTGGGAGTTCAAATGCTTGTACCTCCAGATGTGAAGGGTCCCACTTTAAGGTTCCAGGAGGGGAAAGGATATTTGGACATCTAGACTTTAAAAATCATGGTTTTTAAGGATATATAAGGGAATATGGATTCTTATATTTCCAAATTGGAAGAAATCCACGCCACGGTTCCGTCAGTCACGTTGTAGTTGAAGAAAACTAAGGAACTATGAGGCTTCCCAATAGGTCTTTCTTTGACCTCTTGTTGGGCTCTAAGTTTAGTCTCCAAAACTATCCTTTGCTGCTATTTTAGGACAAAAAACATTCAAGTAATTGTCTTCTCATAATTTGATGGTTAAGTGTTCTTTTGAGGTGCCCTTGCAAATGTTTTCGTAACCGGTGGTTAGCACATGCAATATACTAAAAAAAAACAACACTCCTTTATATCTTTACAACTCTTAAATGTTGATCTAATAGATAAGCATGCATGAAATTTGGACATAGGTATTTTTGTTCTATATGACCCTCGATAACCCCCCCCCCCCCTGGGGAAAACCAGTTTAGAATGAAATTATATATAAGTGATGTCTAAATCATGAGATACAACAAGTACTTAAAACAATGGAATATGATACAATGTCAACTCCTCTCGAGATTCTTTGGAGTTACAAGAAGATAAGCGTTCCCAAGCTTAGTTCACCCTCTTCCCTTATTTCTCTATCCACTGAAACAATGTGCCCTTGTCCCTTTGACCTCAGATGAAGAAACCCTTGCATACAAACAAGTTTTTGTGTGTTACCTCCATATTGAATATGACAGATCTGAAATCCTCCAAGTGTAGCTAGTGCCTCCTAAGCAAGCACCCTCCTCCTCAAGTGCACCCTCCTAAATATAGAACCAACACCACAAATAAATGAGGGTCTAAGCCTCAATGATCCCTCCATGTAAGGAGGTTCCCAATATTCCTTCATCTAGTGCCTCCATCCTCATGATCCTCTCCCAACTCTCTTGGTGAACATAACAAGGAATGAGCCTCCCTTTTTCCCCTTGTGCCCCTCTTGAACCTCCATAAGGAAACCTAAAGTGTGCATGGCTAGGATCACCCCATGCCATATCTAATCAATGGTTGAAATATCTCCAAAATAATCTCAACTCAAAACCCACTTTGGGTTAAGTTCCCTAAGTTCACTTTATGTCCCCTCATTCACCCACTTAGTTAATAATTAGTCACTTTAGGCTAAAATGACTAAATTTCACTTTTGACTTAAATCTCCTAAGTCAAAGGGAAATTAGACATAAAGTACATGGCACAATGGTACAAACATATCCCTCTTATGGTTAGAGGCCCAAAAACACAATGGGACCACTTTCCAAGGCACCCAAATATCAACACTCCCTCTTACCAAGGCAAGTGTCATTCACCCCCCAATATCATCCCTGCAGTGGACTTGGTTTCCTACTAGAAAATACTCGGTGAGTATAGTTGTACCCTGATAATCACAAGTGTTCTCTAACACATATCTGCTCAACCTGAGTGATCTCCAAGATGGAAGTGCATCTCCTCCTATCCGTGATCACCTAGATCTTGGAATCGCACTAAATATCTCAACCTTAGTATCTCACCAAGGATTCCTACCTCTTGGAATCTCACCAAAGGTCACTACTTTTGGCATCTCACCAAGAGTCACATCTCTTGGCATCTCACCAAGAGTATCCCTCTTGGAATCTCACCAAGAGTATATGGATCTTGGCATCTCACCAAGATCCTCGACTTGGCCTCTCACCGAGTGACTTCCACCTAAATTGGAATTTGAAGATGATCTGCTCGTCTCCATATCCAAGTGAGGATCAAGCCTCTATAGTTCCCTTCTCCCACTCATCAATATCTGATGATTTGAATCCTATGCACCAACCATATGTCTTCTTAGAAACTCTGAAACTGAAGTTGTCCTAGGTGGACCAGTCACCCATGAATGTGGTTTCCTCGAAACTTGAGTCTGAGATCCCTTTTAATCAATACTCTGAGTTAGTGGGACCTCCTCAACTCTGTCTTCCGACTAACTGCTAGATGGTGTATCAACTGAAAAACAACAACTGACAAAATCACAATCCATCACAAATTGAGTAGCGAACTCCCTCACAAACTGAGTAGTGAAATCCTCCTCCTCGGTTGTTGCTGCCATACCATCATGTTGCTTCTTCTTCTTCTTGGGAAATTTTCCAACATAGTGCCCCATCCTCTCCACGAGCAAAGCATATCACTGTTTGCATGTCTCTCTCTTTCCCACCACCACTCTGATGTTGTTTGGCCCCTCCCTTGGGATCCTGTCTAGCACCCTTGCCAATCTTCTTCTTTCCCTTTTTCCAAAGAGAAATATCCTCATCACCCTCAGATATACACTATTTTTCATGAAGATCCAGAGCTGCATATTATCTCCTCATGTATGAATTCTTCCCAAAGTATCTCCCAATTGGGCATGACCTCACGGGCTATAATGCCTAAAACAAATGGACCCCAAGGTTTGGAAGAGTTTTTTAAAGTTGTCCTCACCATAAATTCCAGATCCAAAATCTCTCTAAATGTTGCTAACTCATCTTGAATCTGTGTAAATATTCCAAGTTATGATGTAACCAACTCTGAATTGAGCATCTAAATGCTCTTGAGCTTGTCCTGCAGAACCATCTTCTGGTTCTGATTGGGACTCTGGTAAAGTTTGCACAATGAGGCCCATATCTCAAAGCCATAGTCTTTCCTAGTCAAATGGGGTATGATGTGGTCCCTCGCTACATCACAAGTAGTCCTCTTCACCTTGGTGTTCTTCTTCCTGAAATTTGGATCCAACAATGGAGATGGAGCAGGTGCAGGAGGAATCACCACTGGAGCTTGAACTATATCCCATAGTTAAAGATAGATCCTCAAAGATGAATATGATCCTAGTCTTCCAAGGGGACTAGTTGTTATCTCTAGCTATCCTATCATCTTCCCTCATCTGAGACACCGACATGGCTATCCACTGAAAAACACACTAATGCTACAACTACAAAAGAGTACATCCTCACTCCTGTCAACACAAGTGTGAAACGAGGTTGTCCAAAATAAAATCTCACTCTTGTCAAAACAGGTGTGAAAAGAGGTTATCCAAACTCAACCTCACTCTTGTCAACACAGGTGTGATAAGAGGATGTCCACAAATGTCCAAAACAGTCCCACAAAATTGCCCACTAAATGCTCTAAAAATCAACCAAACTTGGCCACCAAGGCTCTGATACCATGAAGAAAATTGAGGAACTATGAGGATTCCCAACAGGTCTATCTTTGACCTCTTGTTGGGCTCTAAGTTTAGTCTCCAAAATTTTCATTTGCTTTTATTTTAGGAAAAAAACATTCAAGTACTTTTATGCTCATAATTTAATGGTTAAGTGCTCTTTTGAGGTGCCCTTGAAAGTGTTTTCGTAACCAGTTCTTAGCACATGAAATATACTAAAAAACAAATAACACTCCTATAGATATTTACAACTCTTAAATGTTGATCTAACAACTAAGCATGCATGAAATTTGGACACAAGTATTTTTGGTCAACACGACCCTGGATAAAATCCCCCGAGGGAAAACAAGTTTAGAATGAAAGTCTATATAAGTGATGTATAAAGCATGAGATAAAACAAGTATGTAAATGCAATGGATCTTGATACAATAGAAACTCCTCTCGATATTCTTTGGAGTTCCAAGAAGAGAAATTCACCCAAGCTTAGTGTGCCCCTTCCCTTTTTTCTCTATCCACAAAAACAATGTTCCCTTGACCCTCTGACCTCAGATGAAAAAACCCTTTCACACAAACAAGTTGTTATGTGCTACCTCCGTGTTGAATCTAACATGCCTACAATCCTCCAAGTGTAGATAGTTCCTGCTAAGAAAGCGCCCTCCTCCTCAAGTGAACCCTCCTCAAAGCTAGAACCAACACCACAAATAAATGAGGGTCTAAGCCTCCATGAGCCCTCCATGGAAGGAAGCGCCCAATTTTCCCTCATCTAATTCCTCCATCCTCATCCTCATGCTCGTCTCCCAACTCTCTTGGTGAACATAACAAGGAATGAGCCTCCCTTTTCCCCTTGTGCCCCTCTTGAACCTCCATAAGGAAACCTAAATTGTGGATGGCTAGGATCGGCCCATGCCATCTCTAATCAATGGTTGAGATATATCCAAAATAATCTCAACTCAAAACCCACTTTGGGTTAAGTTCCCTAAGTTCACTTTATGTCCCCTCATTCACCCACCTAGTGAATAATTAGTCACTTTAGGCTAAAATGAGTAAATTTCACTTTTGACTTAAATCTCCTAAGTCAAAGTGAAATTAGACACAAAGTACATGGCACAATGGTACAAACATCTCCCTCTTGTGGTTAGAGGCCCAAAACCACAAGGGGACCACCTTCCAAGGTACCCAAATCTCAACAGTAGTTGGGTCGGGACTTGCCATGTCAGTACTATGTGTCCTGACACATCATCACACACACCAACAAAGTCGGATGGTAAAGATGAAGTGGGCCCACATGGGTGTGAGGTGGTCTTGGGTGAGAAAAATTCCTTGAAAACCCTAAAACTTTAAGAGGTTGTAACTTTCGATCCAAAACTCATTTTTCAACATATTTATAGTCGTTGGAAAGATCTCGATGAGTGGAATCAAATCCTAGACTTAGATTGTATTTTAAAGGTATTTATTAGGAAGTAAATTTAAGGAAAGAGTTAAGAAACTTTGACACCCTATCTCCCAAATGACACCTAGGGAGTCGGGTGTGTTACACTTTCTTTATTTTTCTTTCTAGAATCTTATATGCATCTAGGATGGTTCTTTCACCTCCTCGAGTGACACCATGGACACAATGGGATTCTCCATGCTCCTTCCTTAGCTCAATTGTAACCATGTTCACCCATCTTTTCTTTTCTTACCATTTTGCTACCAAGTTTGGGCAGTCCATTGTCTCATGTTTAGTGCTATGGAAATATCCACATAGCACACAAGGTTTGGTAAAATATCATGAAATGTGTCCAGTTTCTCCATATTTAACGAAAATATCCTTTATTCCACCTCCAAAACCACCTCAACCTATGTTTATAGAACTTTCTATGTATCCACTTTTTCCTCTACCTCCATTATCATCTATCCCCTATACTTGATAAACATCATCAATTCGTTCCTTTATCAATTCCAGTGCTCTACAATTATTCGCAACATGCTCCATTGACTTACAAAATTCATAAAAAGGCATGCTGGTGGAAGTCTGGTATTTCTGTGACATGGGATATTGGGAAGGCTCATGGCCCCAAGATTTGCAAATTTCACACCAATCCAGTTTTTCTATAGTAGGGAAACGATTCAACACACCCGTCGCAGTGAAATTCACCAATAGTGGGAATTCATTCTTGTGGTGACCCTTCATCCTACACATAGTGCACCATACTTTCTCACACACAACCCTTCCTTTTTCTATTTCTTGCAATTGAATCATCAACATAGCCACTTAACTCTGAACCTGCATCATTCTATCTAATCGCTCACATCCTCGTGTATAATCAAAGTGCATTGCAATCACCAAATCACATGCTTGATATCTTATCTTTTGTTAAGTAAGGGGAATCTAGATGTGAGGGGGAAAACTACCAATAAACCACTCCCTATGTTGCACATGATCATAAAATTGAAAAGTCATTTTTCCTAAAATATCCTTGAATATTTGATCATAATCCCAGATTGTTTCTCCAACTACTTTCTTCATTTCTATTAGCTCCACTATGCATTTTTGTTTTGACTTAGGTTTTTGAAATTATTTAATTAGATCAGTCCTTATCTCTACTAAATTCTTGGTCTGACCAGTAGGTGAAGTAGTCATATACTTTCTATCCTTGAAAATGGTCTCCAACTGTGCAATCTTCATTTCCTTATTTGTGATTTTATTCACTGTCTAGATAGCTTCACAAGTACAACTGATGCTACCCAACATCATCCTTTTCAATCCCATAAAACATTGGAAGTCTAATACTGGTAACATTTGATTTTACTCCTTCCATATTTTAATTCAAATTCCTTGCTATTGTATGACTCCTAGGTGTTGTTGCTCATATTCTCTACTAAATTATCTCTTTAAATTTTGTTTCTACTCAACTTTCTACTTCTCCACATAAAAGGTGAACTAAGGGTGGTTCAAGGATTATATCAACTCACATCTCCAAAGCCTTCTTTATTAGACCATGTTAGCACAAATTTCCACCCTCTAATTGATATGATAAACATGTTATAAAAATGATGAAAACATGTATAATTATAGGAGAAATAGCCCCAAATTACCATAATACCACCAAGAAAAGAGGTTTGAATGAAAAACACACACTTATTTATTGATATGCTTACAAGAGAGTTGATTTCTCCACACTTGACAAGCCTACAACATGTAAAATGACTACTTTTCTCAAAGAGAAGCCACTATAATAGATAAAGAGAGAGAGGGAAGAATGAGAGATGCATTATGTTGTTGCTACAAAGAACCGACGAAATAACCAATGGAAAGCCTCCAACATATAGCTAGTGAGGGAACACATCCCAAGAGAAGAAGAGAGGATGCATGAAGGGCCAAGAATAGGAACTAGGTGCATTATGGAAGCATTTGAAAAGGAAAAAATCAAAGTATGAGTTAGAGCGGGAGAAAAATAGGGAAGAGTATGAGTTCGAATGGAGTAAATGTGCATGGAGAGAGGATAATGAGTGTTCCATACTAGTTTAAGCACACATGAATGGACTGAGTGGTGAGTTAAATGAGAGAGATAAGGTAGGTGAGGCACATGGATGCATGAGATAGGATAAACATAACTTCATGTCCAAGTAACTAAGACATGCTGCCAGTTAACTAGCCATGCATCCACATATATGAGAGAGGCAAAGGCGCATTGATGAAAAGAGGATGAGTGGAAGTGAGAGTGAGATAAGTGCCCAAGTTAACTGGAGAGTGAGAGGTAGGTGAAAGCCAAAAATAATCGCCAACTCATGACTTGATTTTCAGTTGACTCAAGTGTGACGAGGACTCTACGACTAAACTCATGCTCGAATCATTAATTAATTATCACATGCTCGAACTTTTGGTAATATGCGTCATAGCTTAGGTGGATGCCACATCATTTCATAGAGTTGACACATGTCAAACTATGAGGATGCCACTTGGAACTACATGGATTATGACTACACCTACTAAATATAGCGGCTGCTAAAAATATCCATCCGGTCCCAAAACTTTGAAACTTGTCAAAACTGACCCAAACTTTCCACAAATGCTCGACATGACTAGGAGAGCACCATCATGTGTCTACTGGTAAAAATAGAACATCCTCACATGTCCATGATATTATACTCATTGAATTCAATTTTTCGCAAGGAATCTAAATCCGCAATTAGAATCGACATGCGAGCCCTAGTGCTCAACCTGCTAAAAATAGAAAGTCATTTGAATACCCTTGAATTTATACTCATTAATCTCGTCTTTCCGCAAAGGATCCAAATATGCGATCAGAATCAACATGTGAACCATGTTTCTCAACCTGCTAAAAATAGTAATTTGGGCCACATCATCCCAGAAAAGGTCTAAAGGACTCTGGATGTCTCAAGGATCAATACTACACTCTCAGAATCATAATCTAGGGCCTAGACAAAAACCTTCTAAAAATAGAAATTTCCTGCATGTCACCCAGAAAAGTGTCATCGGGCCTCGAATCCTGCAAGGAATCATATTGTACGCTCATAACTACCTCAAAATGTCAAGAGACCCACTCAAATCATGTCTCCTAAAAATTAGCAACACTTTCATCTCTCTCAAAATGCATGGAAACTAAGTCCTCTCTGACTCTGAACCAAGCAACCATGTATTGATCATGTACCTTCCTCATGTGGGAACCAACCTCCTACTCAACATAAGTGTTGAATTCTGGGAAAATCTTAGTATGCCAACAAAAATGTTGAATGTTGGCTCTTAACCCTCAATATTTTCAAGGGTGAAAATCTAGGGGTTAACAATGGAGACTCAAGGGGACGGGATCCCCATGTGGGATGCCAAGAACCATAAGAATATTTATGTCCATATAATCAAACTGATGCCCTGTGAGAACTGGATAAATGTGTACCAATAATACCCCTATAATTGTGCGGAAGGAGAAGAGGCTTTGTAAGTTGATGAAGAAAAACTTGTAAGTTGACCTATAGCACCAAAGCCTGTCTAATGGACCATGGAGTCAAAGTATATAATCCTCCCACTGAAAACTGAAAACCAAGGGGTCTCATCCAAATCCTCTACCTACTATCACCTAATAATGTACACTCCTCCCTGTGGTAAATGTATTGATGTCGACACAAGGGAGAGAGTCACTTCATCATATGTCAATAATGTAAACACCTTTGAAGTGTGAAGGAACACCACCAATAATGTCAATGGGTCCTAAGTTACGAGCACAACATGACACTGTGAAAGATATTTTGAATTCGAATAGTGATATGGATCATATAATCAAAGCCCAATGATACTCAGCCTTGTCGGATGCGAAATAACTGTCAATGAGGTTAACAGCTACCAAGGTGATCTACTTATGGGTCATCTGTAGATAATGTGTCGAAGTCGATACAATATGACCTGTTGATAAGAAGAGAAATGATGTATCTCTTCCCTCAGCGTGAAGTGATAACTCAAAAAGATCAAGATGAAAAAAACCAAGTACCATATCCCTATTGTTGTATGGGGGATAACTAACTTAAAGCAGAATACTCAATGATAAGAGATGAGGAGACAAAACATAAGATGACTCAATACATTCCTATGTCTTCTCAAACTTCCCATCCTAAAGGCTCAATTCTTTGGTAACAATGAAAAATGGGACCCCCATCCAAGCTCACTCTAATGATATACACAAAGGCTCGATATGCATGAGATAGACATTTAAATTTTGACCCAAGAAAAACATTAGTGGACAACCATTTATTCAAGAAAATAAAGACACACAAGAAACGACCACATGTTGTTATAAGTAGGAAAAAAATCAATGACACTTATGCAAAGACTGAAGTAGATGAACAAAGGGAAAAGACACTGCAAGGAAAATGTAGATTAATGTCCTAAACTGTAAAAAATCAGCAAGAAGGAAATACTGAAATGATAATGCGAAAAGGAAAGACAACTACCCTAGACCCAAAATTTTTACCTCAAAGCCGCCATGATTGAATCATCATACCCAGAGGACCAATGTAACCATGCAGCCAAATGATCAGTCCGACAAGAGAGGTCAACAAAGTAAACTTTCCAGGGGTACCCACCATGAAATCTCATATGACCCAAAACTGCCTTGATGTACTTGCTTGTGAAGCCATAACTAAAGGGTGCCAATTGACTTAAGGCTGGTTGGGACTTAGAACATGGTATTTCAATAGTAACAAGTGTGAATGCATGAGAGATGAAACCCTTGGCATCTACTTTTTCAAATACCTCCATCATTCTGAGCTCAACTGGGTCATGGTGAACTCTGATATCCAAACTCTGATCAATTTTAGGATATTGAAGAACAACCTCGGGTTGTGAAATATTAGGCAATGTGAAAGGGACATCATCTTCTAGTTGAACCAAAAGTGGTTCCTCCTGTTGTAATGGTATTTGATCAAGTTTTTCCTGGACCACTATTGTGATAGGAAAGGATGAAAACTCTTTTTGACTGATCTCAACTTGGTTAACTTGTGGTTCCTCCTCTTGAAACTTTGTAACACATCCACTATCAAAATTTTAAAAATTTTGGGTTAATCTCCCATACAGGAGAAATCTCCACAAACTCGTATTAGTGAAATGCCAATCCATGACTCTATACCAGGATTCGGGGTTCCTTCTATCGGGGTTTGGTGCCTTTCAATGTCATGGCACACCAGTCCTCTGGATTCTCGACGCGCCTTTACGCTGGCTAGCCTCCTTGGCTATACCATGGTCCATATGACCACTTACCATATGACTGCAGCCGTATAACCTCCCATCGGGGTTTCGGCTTTTACGATGACACAACACACCTATACCCGGGACTTGCGATGTCCTGATCCCCGATTCTCTCTGGATGCTCGACACGTGTCCCTTGGATCAAGGTCTTATAATGGTGTCGGGAATTCGCATATCGCGGTTTCGTAATGCAAGGGTTTCATGTCTTTGAAATCCCCGATACGTCGATTCCCGATATGCTGAACTCCGACTTTCTGGGATCTCTCGCCACGCGTCCTCGTTGATGGACGGTGCTGATCCCGTCGGGAAATCGCGGATCGCGATTTCCTGTTGCATAATTTCCTTACCATCGAAAACTCCGATGAGCAGAACGTCGACGACGCCCGATCCTTTGCCACCTGTCCTCGCAGACGGATGGTCCGGATTGATTCTCGGGGTTTCGGGACTTATGATGTCCTGGCTCTCATGGCCTTGAGAACTCCGATTTTCCGATCTGCGACTTTCGTCCGATCCCTGACGCCTGTCCCGTGTGAACGGACGATGCAGATCTCGTCGGGGTTTTCACTTGGATTTTCCCCGATCACTTGTCCACAGAAAATGCCGATTTCCCGATGGCTAATACTTCGACCCACTCTGGATCTCCGACACCTGTCCCTTAAATGGACGATTCAGATTGTATCGGAAAATCGCGTATCGCGATTCCTTTGTGCACAGGTTGCACGACTCCGGAAATCCCGATACCACGAACTCCGACTCTCCGGGATCCGCTGCCATGTGT
>ML777505.1:0-12048 GCA_009831015.1 Picea engelmannii
AAGATGAAAAAGAAACCTATGGTTCAATTAGAGTAGGCGCAGGGGATTCAACCTAGTTCTGTGAATTCACATGTACAGAAAAAATTAAATGATGAAAATAAAAAGGATGCCAATTTTGAGAATAAGAAGCAGAGTCATAGATTATCCAGGTTCATTAGAAACAGATTTAAAGATAAAATATCGAATCAGACTGACCCCATTATCATTGATGATCAAGAAGCTCCACGTAATCCAACCAAAGACTTATCTAAAACGCCCAAATCAAAAGATCATGTTTCCTATGACTTTGTTTAAAATCTACCACTATTTCTCAATGGGTCAGATCAATTTGTTGGCATTGGTTTTACATTGAGAAACAATTTTCTTAAAGAAAAATCATCATGTGTAAATCATGAGCACGAAAAAGAAGAAAGGTCAAACACACAAGTTTGTGAAAATTGTCGTTATTGGTATGAGAGATACCATGGAGTGGTACCCTATCTACAAATGAACATTGGTCAGCTGCAGAATGAAAACAGAGATCTAAAAAGACAAATCCAATTTCTAATTAATCAGCAGGAACAAATGTCAGCACAGGTAAATAAGAAAGTTACGCATTGTGAAGCTACAACAGTAGTTAAATCCACAGGAGTCAACATAATCATCAATTCCGATCTGAATAATTAGACGAGTTCAAATGCCTGAAGTTTAAATTTAGTATCTGAAAGTTCCATTTTGTTAGTAAGTCTTGATTTTATTTTATTGTTTTGATTTTATTGATTCTGTTATGTTTTGTTTAGACAAGCTACAAAATCCAATATTTTGTAGCTCATCTTATAACAGTAAATAATTGGTTTTGATTGATTATTTTATTTTTTATTTTGCATATATTTTCTCCTGAAGGTGTTTAAGAAAAGAAAATGTCAGGATTTATGGATCTGATTGGATGCGATCGTGATATGGTTTTGATTGCAATAGCATAGGATTAGTCTCGAGAGGCAAAGTCCTGGTTTTATTTTGTTTCTTTTTTATAATTTTTTTTAACAAAACATATTTTGGTTTTTCTATTGTAAGTATGGACCAGGATGATCTGGAAAACCAAACCATGTTATTCCTAGAAGATTTTATCTTATCATTAAGATATTGGTTCAGTTTTGAATTTGTTTAAATAGAAGTAGTATCATCCAGGGACAAGGAGGAATGAATGGGATAATGTTAGAGAAGACAATGAATATTGGATTGCCTCACACTTTATTTATGTGAGTGATTTGAGTTACTTTAATATATTATCTATTATAAAAATAATATGTTCACAGTCTTCTGAGCATAATTATGTGTTATTAAATCTTGGCTTTTGTCCATTTTTAATAATACATTATTCTTCTATCTATATATCTCCCATTCAAATAATTAATGTCTGCAATTTACATTCCTCATTTCATTTGTGATAATTCGTTATGCAAACGTTGTATAGATGTATGTGCAAAATATATCAAGTTTGCCTTGTATGATTTGTATATGTTCAACCTTTTCTGTCAATGAGATGTATTATGTTGGTTGAAATGGTATATTAATAAGTTTGTCATAAAAAGTTGAATTTAATGATCGATTCTTTCCACATTTATATTAAAACTTCCATATTATGTTGAAGTTGTTTTCACCAGGGTTATTGTATTTCTTGAATTGCACATTTGTCTACCAAAAAGATTTATATTTACAGGCGGATAACTTGCTAAATATTCAACTGGAAAGAATTCAACCAATAGATTGCAATACTCCTCGTGGCCATGATAGGTAATGATTGTGTTTTTTCATTTTTTTAGTGTGGTTTGAATGCAAATACTTTATTGTAATGCTTTAGTTCAGATGCTTTGATCACCTAAATGTGACTTGTCATAAATTACATTCAAAATTATCTAGTTCAGTTTATAGATTAGTTTGGTTTGAACATTATCATTCTAGTTAAAAATTTATTGGTATATTCTTTTTAGATTTTATTATAGTTTGAATTTGCCTGAGATTTAGTTCCTCAAAATTTATGCATTTCACAATGTTTCTATGAAATCTTGTACCTTGTATATTTTGTAGACTTTGTAAAAAGTATAAGTAACTTAGTTTAGTAATCATTGTAAATAATAAGAATTTGATAGTTAGTAGTTAGGATTTGTAGAAATCCTTTCCCATATTTTAAGATAGATCTTTCACTGCCTAACGAAGTCATTAAACCCGTCAGGGATATATAATTTAAACTTAGGTCTTGCTATAAGGACCTCAAACTAGACTACTCCTTCTTAGTTGATGAGTGGTCATTTCTTCCCGTCAACAAATGGTGCTAGAAGGAGGACCTTTTAGATATTAATAGCACGTGGAGGCAGAAAAACACCTCCAAACAATCCTTCTCCAATTAATACTCATAGTCGCTCAGACCCTATTGTCGTATCTGACACAACTACTACGTCTGAAACTGAGCATGTTATTCCACTCAATCAACATTCTCCATCCAATCTTTTTGAACCTTCTACATCATCTTCACAAAGACCAAACTTATAGGAGATACTCCAGAGATCCCACCAATCATTATTAAGAACCCACGATACTTTGGCAAGGATTAGGGAGTTGGGGGATCAATTGTATCAACCTCTGGATTTTCTTGCTCAACAAGAAAACTCACTTGTAATTTGTACACCCAACTACATGTTTCACAACATCCTGAATGGACAACCTAAAACCAACCTTGCAACTGGAACAATTAATCCCTTGTATCAAGATTAGTTGGAAACTGGAGTATCACAATCACCAACTGCAGAAACTCTCATCTTAGGTGTCAGGGGATCTGGTTTTCCTCCTTCACCACCCGACCCATCTCCACCTCCATCAGGAGGAGAATCCTTTGATGAATAAAGTTCCTCTTATGAAGATTCCCAAACTTCAAACACCTCACAAACCTCTATCCATATGGATAATCAGAATAACCCTACAAGGCCTTGGCTCGATCAAGATGTTTTTGCAATACCGGGACCACAACATTCTTTTCCAAAACATTCCAAGAAGTGGTTACCTAAGTTTGACCCTGATTCTAAGCAGTCAGCTGAAGATTACATAAAGAAATTTGTGTTGGTTTTCAGGCTCATAAACGTCGAACACGAAGATGCCCTATACAAGATCTTCCCTTATACCTTTGAGGGAAATTCCTCCACGTGGTAATTCGCACAACATCCTCAAACTATAGTCTCTTGGGATAGATTTGAAATCATTTTTCTAGAAAAATCCAGAGATGATAAGTCCCTTGAGGTTTTGGTTATGGAATTATCTAGCATGAAGATGAATCAGAAGCAGAAGTTCAAAGACCTTAACCAGAGGTTTATTACATTAAAACTTGATCATTTCATATTACGCTAAGGCCCTAAATCACACTACAACAATGTGGGTTAAAAGGTCCAAAAAGAACACTATGTTAGAATATTTTGAAGAAGCCATCCTCATTTAAAAAGTTATGCTTAGTTTGAAGGATAATACAAACCCTGAAACCAAACAAGCCTCTTCTTCCAAGAAGAAGATTGACATTCTTACTAAACCACCTTCAACTAAGAAAGATCAGGAACCTATTGACTTGGAAAGATTTCAAAAATCCTTTCAAATGTTATTTAATCAGGTTTTTGACTTGGAAAGAGTTAGAGAGGAAGGATTCTCAAATAAAGGAATTTATAGAACACCTTATAGAAGACCTCCTCAGAATCTTCCTAGCAAGAAAAATCCCCCTACTCAAGGTTTGAGCCTAGAAGGATTGCATACTACTACACAAGCCTTATTAGTTGGAACTAAAACTACTTCTGATGACACAATTGACCAACAAAATGAAGTAGATAATCAAGGGGAAGATACACCTAATGAAGAAGATTTATCCCCCCCAACTATAGGAAATTTTTCAGATAGCATTTTCCAAGCAAATTATTAAATTGTTCATGAGAATCAACATCCCTATAATACACATAGTAAATATCAGTCGAATGGTCAAAATCAATATGCCTCTGACATAAACAAAAATACAACATCCAAACAGAAGAAGCAGACAAAAACACCAAAGAATGTTTTTGTTCCTGATTTAGACTATGATCCTATTGAATATTTTAATAAATTGAAGGCTAATATCTCAATATATGAGCTGCTTAAGTTCCCTTACATTCAGCAAAAAATGTTACAGAGTATAGATGAGAATAATAATAAGAAAAAGGTTATTCCAAGCAAAAGTGTAGCAAATTTTCATAAATCAACTTCAAGAACAACAAATGTACATTGTAAGAAGTCTAACACATTGTAATAATTCTAACGTGCCACCCTTCCTATTAACATTTGAAATTTATAACATAAATGTACATAAGTATATTGTGGACTCTAGGGCTTCATCAAATGTGACCCCTCTATTAGTTTTCCATAAAATCAATGTTGAAATTAAACCATCGGGTATCAAAATTATCCAGCTTGATAGAACTAATGTTACAGTGGTTGGGGAACTTAAAAATGTTTTGATTAGGTTTTCATCTGATCCGGAAGTGCATCAGATCATTGACATAGTGGTAGTCGATACTCCAGAAGTATATGGTATGTTTCTAAGCAGGGATTGGTCTCAGCAGCTTAACGGTTATTTTGCTACAGATTGGTATCACCTATGGTTTCTTCTCAATGGTCAACCAAATAAGCTTAGGATCAATAGGGAACGATATTTGAAGTACATTGTGACAGATCTAAATGAACCAAATGAGCCTTTTCTTTCAAGTGAAGTTGTATTGGAAAATCAAGGCATAAATACCTTCTTGGGAATTTTACAGCTGAAATATCCTCTGTTACAGACTCAAATCAGTAATCTGAAGTTTCAGTATGCACCTGGGTAATGATGTCCAATCATGCTATAAATAATGTAATTAATGTAGATAATGTTGTGAATAATGAGTTTTGGTCTTTGTACTTTGATGGGTCCAAATCACGCAAAGGAGTCAGTGTCGGTTGTTTACTAATAGACCCTAAAGGTAACAAGACAATTATTGCTTGTAGATTAGAATTTAACTGTACAAATAACATAGTAGAGTACGAAGCTCTCTTGTAGGGACTCAAATAACATAGTAGACTACAAAGCTCTCTGGCTTTACATTGAGAAACAATTTTCTTAAAGAAAAATCATCCTATGTAAATCATGAGCATGAAAAAGAAGAAAGGTCAAACACACAAGTTTGTGAAAATTGTCATTATTGGTATGAGAGATACCGTGGAGTCGTACCCTATCTACAAATGAACATTGGTCAGTTGCAGAATGAAAACAAAGATCTAAAAAGACAAATCCAATTTCTAATTAATCAACAGGAACAAACGCCAGTACATGTAAATAAGAAAGTTACGCATTGTGAAGCTACAACGATAGTAAATCCACAGGAGTCAACATGATCATCAATTCCGATCTGAATAATTCGACGAGTTCAAATGCCTGAAGTTTAAATTTAGTATCTGAAAGTTCCATTTTGTTAGTAAGTCTTGATTTTATTTTATTGTTTTGATTTTATTGATTCTGTTATGTTTTTTTTAGACAAGCTACAAAATCCAATATTTTGTAGCTCGTCTTATAACACTAAATAATTGGTTTTGATTGATTATTTTATTTTTTGTTTTGCATATCTTTTCTCCTAAAGGTGTTTAAGAAAAGAAAATGTCAGGATTTATGGATCTGATTGGATCGGATCGATTGCAATAGCTTAGGATTAGTCTCGAGAGACAAAGTCCTAGTTCTATTTTGTTTCTTTTTTATAAAAAATTTTAACAAAACATATTTTGGTTTTTCTATTGTAAGTATGGACCACGATGATTTGGAAAACCATGTTATTCCTAGAAGATTTCATGTTATCATTAAGATATTGGTTCAGTTTTGAATTTGTTTAAATAGAAGTAGTATCATCGAGGGACAAGGAGGAATGAATGGGATAATGATAGAGAAGACAATGAACATTGGATTGCCTCACACTTTATTTATGTGAGTGATTTGAGTTGCTTTAATATATTGTCTATTATAAAAATATTATGTTCACAGTCTTCTGAGCATAATTATGTGTTATTAAATCTTGGCTTTTGTCCATTTTTAATAATACATTATTCTTCTATTTATATATCTCCCATTCAAATAATTAATGTATGCAATTTATATTCCTCATTTCACTTGTGATAATTCATTATGCAAACGTTGTATAGATACATGTGCAAAATATATCAAGTTTTCCTTGTATGATTTATATATGTTTAACCTTTTCTATCAATGAGATGTATTATGTTGGTTGAAATGGTATATTAATAAGTTTGTCATAAAAAGTTGAATTTAATGATCGATTCTTTCCACATCTATATCAAAACTTCCATATTCTGTTGAAGTTGTTTTCACCAAGGTTATTGTATTTCTTGAATTGCACATTTGTCTGCCAAAAAGATTTCTATTTACAGGCAGATGACTTGCTAAATATTCAACTGGAAAGGATTCAACCAATAGATTGCAATACTGCTCCTAGCCATGATAGGTTAGTGATTGTGTTTTGTCATTTTTTTTAGTGTGGTTTGAATGCAAATATTTTATTGTAATGGTTTAGTTCAGACGCTTTGATCACCTAAATGTGACCTGTCATAAATTACATTCAAAATTATCTAGTTCAATTTATAGATTAGTTTGGTTTGAACATTATCATTCTAGTTAAAAAAAAATTGGTATATTCTTTTTAGCTTTTATTATAGTTTGAATTTGCCTGAGATTTAGATCCTCAAAATTTATGTATTTCACAATGTTTCTATGAAATCTTGTACCTTGTATATTTTGTAGACTTTGTAAAAAGTATAAGTAACTTAGTTTAGTAATCATTGTAAATAATAAGAATTTTATAGTTAGTAGTTAGGATTTGTAGAAATACTTTCCCATGTCTTAGGATAGATATTTCACTGCCTAACGGAGTCGTTAAACCCGTCAGGGATATATAATTTAAACAACTTAGGTCTTGCTATAAGGACCTCGAACCAGACTACTCCCTCTTAGTTGATGAGTGGTCATTTATTCCCGTCAACAAATGGTGCTAGAAGGAGGACCTTTTAGATATTAATAGCACGTGGAGGTAGAAAAACACCTCCAAACAATCCTTCTCCAATTAAGACTCATAGTCGCTCAGACCCTATTGTCGTATCTAACACAACTACTACATCTGAAACTGAGCATGTTATTCCACTCAATCAACATTCTCCATCCACTCTTTTTGAACCTTCTACATCATCTTCACAAAGACCAAACTTATAGGAGATACTCCAGAGATCCCACCAATCATTATTAATAACCCACGATACTTTGGCAAGGATCAAGGAGTTGGGGGATCAATTGTATCAACCTCTTGATTTTCTTGCTCAACAAGAAAACCCGCTTGTAATTTGTACACCCAACTACATGTTGCACAACAACCTGACTGGACAACCTAAAACCGGCCTTTCAGCTGGAACAATTAATCCCTTGTATCAAGATCAGTTGGAAACTGGAGTATCGCAATCACCAGCAGAAACTCTCATCTTAGGTGTCAGGGGATCTGGTTTTCCTCCTTCACCACCCGACCCATCTCCACCTCCATCAGGAGGAGAATCCTCTGATGAACAAAGTTCCTCTTATGAAGATTCCCAAACTTCAAACACCTCACAAACCTCTACCCATATCGATAATCAGAATAACCCTGCAAGGCCTTGGCTCGATCAAGATGTTTTTGCAATACCAGGACCACAACATCCTTTTCCAAAACATTATGAGAAGTGGTTACCTAAGTTTAACCCTGATTCCAAGCAGTCAGTTAAAGATTACATAAAGAAATTTGTGTTGGTTTTCAGGCTCATAAACGTCGAACACGAAGATGCCCTATACAAGATCTCCCCTTATACCTTTGAGGGAAATTCCTCCACGTGGTAATTTTCACAACATCCTCAAACTATAGTCTGTTGGGATAGATTTGAAAGAATTTTTCTAGAAAAATTCGGAGACGATAAGTCCCTGGTTATGGAATTATCTAGCATGAAGATGAATTAGAAGCAGAAGTTCAAAGACTTTAACCAAAGGTTTCTTACACTAAAATGTAAAATTATTGCAGAATCTATTCCTGTAGAAAACTTGATCATTTCATATTACGCTAAGGCCCTAAATCACACTACAACAATGTGGGTTAAAAGGTCCAATAAGAACACTATGTTAGAATATTTTGAAGAAGCCATCCTCATTTAAAAATTTATTCTTAGTTTGAAGGATAATACAAACCCAGAAACCAAACAAGCCTCTTCTTCCAAGAAGAAGATTGACATTCTTACTAAACCACCTTCAACTAAGAAAGATCGGGAACCTATTGACTTGGAAAGATTTAAAAAATCTTTTCAAGTGTTATTTAATCAGGTTTTTGACCTAGAAAGAGTTAGAGAGGAAGGATTCTCAAATAAAGGACTTTATAGAACACCTTATAGAAGACCTCCTTAGAATCTTCCTAGAAAGAAAAATCCCCCTACTGAAGGTTTGAGCCTAGAAGGATTGCATACTACTACACAAGCCTTATTAGTTGGAACTGAAACTACTTCTGATGATACAACTGAACAACAAAATGAAGCAGATAATGAAGGGGAAGATACACCTGATGAAGAAGATTTATCCCCCCCAACTATAGGAAATTTTTCAGATAGCATTTTCCAAGCAAATTATTAAATTGTTCATGAGAATCAACATCCCTATGATACACAAAGTAAATATCAGTCGAATGGTCAAAATCAATATGCCTCTGACATAAACAAGAATGCAACATTCAAACAGAAGAAGTAGACAGAAACACCAAAGAATGTTTTTGTTCCTAATTTAGACTATGATCCTATTGAATATTTTAATAAATTGAAGGCTAATATCTCAATATATGAGCTGCTTAAGTTCCCTTACATTCAGCAAAAAATGTTACAGAGTATAGATGAGAATAATAATAAGAAAAAGGTTGTTCCAAGCAAAAGTGTAGCAAATTTTCATAAATCAACTTCAAGAATAGCAAATGTACATTGTAAGAAGTCTAATGTGCCACCCTTCCTATTAACATTTGAAATTTATAACATAAATGTACATAAGTATATCGTGGACTCTGGGGCTTCATCAAATGTGATGCCTCTGTTAGTTTTCCAGAAAATCAATGTTGAAATTAAACCATCGGATATCAAAATTATCCAGCTTGATAGAACTAATGTTACAGTGGTTGGGGAACTTAAAAATGTTTTGATTAGGTTTTCATCCGATCCGAAAGTGCATCAGATCATTGACATAGTGGTAGCCGATACTCCAGAAGTATATGGTATGTTTCTAAGAAGGGATTGGTCTCAGCAACTTAATGGTTATTTTAATACAGATTGGTATCACCTATGGTTTCCTCTCAATGGTCAACCAAATAAGCTTAGGATCAATAGGGAACGATATTTGAAGTACATTGTGACAGATCTAAACGAACCAAATGAGCCTTTTCTTTCAAGTGAAGCTGTATTGGAAAATCAAGGCATAAATACCTTCTTGGGAATTTTGCAACTGAAATATCCTCTATTACAGACTCAAATCAATAATCTGAAGTTTCAGTATGCACCTAGCTAATGATGTCACTTCCTGACAATGTCACTGATTGGCGGGTTTTTTATGACGATCATAAAATTATTCACTTTCTTCATATGGAGTACACCTTCCAAGATGCAATAATTACTCAAGATGAAAATCTTCTTGATTTTTCGGTAATACCTAACTCACACTTAGTTGAAAGTTTATCCAGATTGGTAAAATCTATCCCCAAATCCATGATCAGGTTAGAAAATTTGTATGGTCTGCATGAAGAATTCAAAGGGGTTGTTAATTATTAAATGAATAGTTCTTCAATGCAATATGAAGTCATTAATCTAGGAACTTAGGATAAACCCCAAAACATCAATTTAGGTACTAGTTGCACCCAACAGGAAAAGTCACATTTTATTAAATTGTTCAAATAATTTTAAAGATGTGTTTTTCTAGACTTATGAGGATTTAAAAGTGTTTGACCATAATATAATAAAACATATAATCCCCATGAAACCCCAGACCCAACCTTTTCAGCAGAAACTTAGAAAAATGCATCCTAACTTACAACCCATGGTCAAAAAGGAGTTGAACAAGCTATTAACTGCCAAGATTATTTTTCTTGTACGTCATACTCAATGGGTATCTAATCTAGTCCCGATAATAAAAAAGAATGGGGAAATTTTACTTTGTGTCGATTTTTGAAACTTGAATCAAACATTTGCTAAAGACAACTACCCAACTCCTCCTATGGAACAAATTTTACAACAAGTATCTGGTTCTGAATTGTTGTCCTTGTTGGATGGTTTTTAGGGGTATAACCAAGTCTTGATGTCCCCATTAAATCAACTCAAGACTACCTTTAGAACCCCATGGGGTACCTATGCCTACCGAAATATGCCATTAGGCTTGATAAATGTCGGGGCTACCTTCCAGAGGGATATGGACATTGCATTCTGGGGCCTTATAAACCATTCGGTCATTGTGTACTTATATGATGTTAATGTCTTTTCCAAAAATAAAACAGGTCATTTATCTCACCTAAGAAGCGTATTGGAACGTTGTCGGAAATATGAAATTTCCTTGAATCCAAAAAAAACGATTTTCGTTGTTGATCAAGGAAGGTTACTTGGCTTCGTAGTATCTAAAAATGGTATGATGATAGATCCATAAAGAACACAAGTCATATACAACTTGTCTCCACCCTCATCCAGAAAGGCCATGCAATTCTTCCTTGGGAAAATATACTTTCTCAGACGATTTGTTCCTAGCTTTTTCGAGATTGTCAGACCTTTACAAAACATGATCAAGAAAGATATCATTTTTTAATGGGGTCCACAAGAAAACCAATCATTTACTTCTATCAGACAAGCCATATCAGAAGCCCCATCTTTGATGAGCCTTGATTTTGCTACAGACTTCACCCTTTACAATTTTCATCTGACATGTCTTATGTTGATGTGCTAACTCAAAAAAATGATGATCATCATGAAATTCCTATTTTATTCATGAGTTATACCTTTAAAGGAGAAAAAATAAATTATCCAGCAATAGATCAACAAGATTTTGTTGCTTTTAAAGTAGTAAAACATTTCAGACCTTACTTGTTGAAATCTAGAACCAAGGTCATTGTTCCTTATCCAGCAGTCAAAAACCTGTTAGTCCAAAAGAAGCTTGGCGAAAAAAGAGATCATTGGATGAAAACACTTCAAGAATACGATCTTGAGATCAAACCAACCCAAATTGTCAAGGCTCAAGGGCTTTGCAAATTAGTGGTTGATTCTGTAAATAAACCTGAGGATGATTATTTTCTATGTGATGAACAATCTCTGTATCAAAATTAAATTTCATGTATACAATCTGTTCCAAATTCCTGGTATGTTGATATTAAATTTTACTTGATTCATGGAACTACTCCAGAAAATATGGATCCTAGAAAAAGGAGAGAATTAAGGCTTAAATCAGCTCCTTTTCAACTTGTAAATAATGTTCTCTTTGGAAAACATTATGATGGAGTATTATTACGCTGTTTAGAAAAAGATGAAATTGAAAAGGTATTAACTGAGCTACATTATGGACATGCATGTGATCATTTTTCATGACTAACCACAAGGTACTTAGGGCCTAATATCACTGGTCCATGTTGTTTAATGATGCTCATGACATTGCTCGTAAATGTCAAATATGTCAAAAGGAAGCAGACAGAGTGAAGAAAATTGTTTTTCCTTTGCAACCTGTCACTATTGATGCTCCATTTCAGCAACAAGGCCTAGATATCATCGGGCCAATTAATCCATCCTCATCCCTCTAGCATAAATCCATCCTTTCAGCAATCGACTACTTCACTAGATGGGAAGAAGTTATACCTCTATGAGTGGTCAACACCAATCAGGTGATAATGTTCCTTGAAAATCATATTATTACCCATTTTGGTGTTCTGTAATCTTTAGTGTTCGATAATG
>ML777505.1:15070-95388 GCA_009831015.1 Picea engelmannii
ACTAGATTTTGACGTAGCAGCGTAGGTATGTTACAGCTGCCCCGAACCCTGTTTTAGCGGATTTTTGCTATTCTCCATTAAAATTATTATTTAAATAATTTATTTTATATTCACTTTGAATTATAGTACACTCATCAGTTCACTTTATTATTTACCTTCTAAAAGCTCTTAAACCACTTTGACTACTTTGACCTTTTGGGGCTTCTAGATGACATATGAGGGTCCTCCAACTTCGTAAGGCCATAACTCTCAAATCGTGAGGAGTTATGTGACGTTCCACATACTAACAGAAATGGAATGACATGTACTATACATATAGAATAGTATTACCTGCAAATATATCAAAACACATACCATTATCCAAGTATTTGTGGTAAAAAATTCAAATTGTGGTCGTTGTATTTTTGGAGTTACACTCCGTGGAAAATAGGGTTTGTGGTTAGTCCTGAAACTAGTCTAAAACAAGTGTTTCGGGTAAAAACATCATAACATCTTCATAACAGATCCAAATTCAGTAAGACAAAATGTTTTCGTTAGAGTAAAGTCTGTAGTAGTTTGTGTAACAGTTTCAGATTGATTCAAAAAATATTCCATGCGGGGCACGCTCTACAAGGTTTCTCTCTAGAATAAGCTAGAATTAAGAAAGGTATGCCATTTTTTCTATAAATAATTTTATGAGAATTTCAAAGTAGTGACACATGGAGGAATTGCATAAAAACACTGAAGAAAATTGTGTATTAGTTTCAGATATTTATTCATTACAGGTACATAGTTATGATTATTTCAAGTTAGGGTTGTTGACTAATCTAAACCTAGTCATGTGAGACTTAAGAAAAGTTTGATGAAAATGCTAGTCTCTTTTTGTTAAAGTTAAGGAAGTTGTGCAGGTATGTGATCATATACACCAGGTCTATTACAAAGTTACAAATCATATTTGGATGATGAAATTGATGAGGGCTTTTGGTTAAGGTACATGTTGGGTACATGGTTGAGACAAGTAGTTTATGAGTTGGCACATACATGAGGTGTATAGTTGATGATGTTGGTACATATTGATGAGTCATAGTTGATGAGTAGTTGATACATGATTGGTACATACTTGGTACATGGTTGGAGGCACTTGTTAGTAGTATTGTTGACACATGGTTTATGGATGATGTAGCATACTTGTATTATTAGAAACACATATTGATCTTGGTGATGATTATGAGTTGCAGTGTTATGCTTGGTTGATGCACATCTTTGAGAGTTGTCTTGATGATTGATCTTGGTGAGTAGATATGATTTGGTTGATAAGATTGATGAGACAGGTTGTTCTGATAGGTTGTTTGGACAGGTTATTTATACAAGTTTGGTGCATGGTTGATGCACTTGTTCATGGTACAGGTTGAGGTATAGGTTGGTGCATGGTTGATGCACTTGTTTATGGTACAGGTTGATTACAAGTTATTTGGTACAGGTTGGTGCATGGTTGATGCACTTGTTTATGGTACAGGTTGATTACAGGTTGAGGTACAGATTGATGCATGGTTGATGCATGGTTCAGGTTATTGGTACAGGTTATTTGGTGCAGTTTGATTGATATAGATTTACAGCAGTATATCTCACAGTGATAGTGTGATAGTGGTTCCATCATTCTACTTATACATCAGGGATATTGGACAGGGAAAGGAAAGGTGGTTGTAGCCACCTCCCGGTTGTAGCTGGAGAACATAGGGGGTTGTAGCCTCCTTTTGGTTGTAGCCAGAGAATTGGGGAGCTGGATATTCCCTTAGGTTGTAGCCTAAGAAACTAGGGGTTTGGAGCTTCCTTCCAGTTGCAGATGGAAAACAAAGGAAGTTGGTGCTTCCAATGAATGTAATTATTCAAGACATATAAGAAAAATCATTCTGTGGTTTTCTCCCACTTTGGGTTTCCACGTAAAACACTGATGTACTGTGTTTTACTCTGTAATTATTGGATGATAATGATACATTGATATAACATTTGGATTATATGGTTAAAAAGGATTAAATGCTCTATTACTGATTCACCCCCCTCTCAGTAATCCAACACAGTCTACTTCTTTACTTTTTATCTGATTTTTTTCTCAATGTAATTCTGTGTGCTTCTAATTAATTAGAAGAATCTTGAGACATTTTATGTAGAGCTCTTTTAATTGAAATATTGAAACGAAGAGAATATTTCTCGACAAAATCACCATTTAGGTTCAATATTCATCCGAGTGTCTTTTTTTGTAACTAGATTAATCTCTTGCTTATTTCAATTATATTCAAATCGAGGGTCATAGACCTAAGGGATTCCATGATGACTAAATTATATTAGTTTTCATTTTCATTACATTCAACTAAGGGTAACAAATCTAAGAGATTCCATGTTGGTTGAATTAGATTAGCATGTTGTTATTTCTTTCACTATTTTAGAATTAGTGACTTTGTCGAAAGAGATCTCTAACCTTTCATATGATCCTTTTCTCTTACTATAAATTCATAGCTAGAACAATGATGAATGAATTTCCCTAGCATAAACAGTGCATGACTATTCACAAGTTCCAAACGAATTCCAGATTGATAATTAAATGAATAGTCTTTCTAACTGTATTTCAAAGGAATTAGAAAGGTAATTAAAAATCTCGTCATGAATTTTTTGGTCGCCCAATCCTGAAATGTGCTCAACATCAAGATTTCTCTTCCCATTTTCTTACTTGATGATAGTTGAAGGAACACGAGGGACATAACCTCCTACCGATGTAGCATGCTTTGTTTTCGGATCGATCCTTCACGCATTCAGACTCTACCTAGCCATTCAACGCCTCTCGCAGAAAAACATATATGTTTGGATATTGACCACCAACCTAAAAATTTCCTTCATTTAGTCCACTACTTTTTCCCATTTGTGTAGGCATTCTCGATGCATTTCCCGCCATTTTGCGGGTATTTCTTCCATCACTGTGTCAAGGGCTCACACACAGTGGAGTAAGGGAACTTGTTACATTTTGGAAATCGATATGTCTGTCGGATCCATTCTATCAAATCGATATGTTTTGAGCTCTTCCTCATGCACTATGGTGGTAATTTTCACACATCTTCGGAGACCTCATACAACTTGTTCTACCATCTTTCCATAGAATCTATTGAATCAATATCATTTGACTTCACACTTCTCCAACTCAACTCCCCATCTATCATGGGATTGATGTAATCCTCTCCATGCCCTGTTATTTGATAGATGTTTTCAATAATGGATCTCTATGCATTCTCATGCACAAGCTTGTTGTATCGATCACCCTCATTTGGATATAAGGTAGCGATCATGCATAGAGTGCCTGTCTCAAAATATATCTTCCTTTTCTTCAAATTCAACATAATATTATTATCAAATGCCCAATCAATACATGGTAGTGTAGGGTAGGAGTCTGAGTCATCCATGATCTCAATCACCTCAAAATCTGCCTTAGTCTTCACCCCTTCAACGTTCACTTCAACCTGTTCCAACTGTCCTATTGTTGGCCCTTGGTTATGGAAGGTTGCGAAGATTAAGGAAAGAAGCACAAAGTGTGAACTGCATGGAAGACAAGTTGACTGAGATTGCGTCGAAGTGACCAAATGAGAAGAAAATACGGAGCAAAGTAAGAGAAAGAAACCCGTTGGACGGGGAGAGCGAGGAAGATAAATAAACAAGGAATATGGATCGTGGATGACTCAACAAGCAAAAAAGTCCACCAATAGATGCTTTGGAGCACCTCGCAAGAAAAAAGGAAAGACAAGCTGGAGAAGCCCTGAAACGCGGGTCAAGTTGACCTAGGGTTTTGGTATTTAGGGTTTTGACACCTAGGTTTTGGTCTAAGGATGTCCGAGAGCCATTTTAATTTATAAATAAAGGTTAAGAGGACTTGGGAAAAGGGAGAAAAAAAGAGAGATAGAGAGATTATGTATGAGAAGTGATTGTTGTTATTATAGAGAGAGAAGTATTGTGTGGTGGGAGAAGTCTGTGTTGTAAGATATTCAGTTGGGTGTGAAGATCAACCCTATAACTGGGTGCGCAGGGAGGGGAGTGAGGAGAAGAGAAAGAAATAGAGATATATGCAAGCCAAGTGCAGATAGAACTGTATGATCTCATCTAATATATTATAAATCACAGTTCTGTGGACGTATCCCTAGGGAGAGGGTGAACCACATATATCCTGTTGTTATGTGTGATTGATGTTGTGTTCTCCTGATCTCCAATATATTGTTACTGCAATATTGTGTTAGATCTGAGATATAGTTTGCGCAGTAGGCTTAAGAAAGATAAAGAATAAGTAGATCTGTGTGAGAGTGTTTCCCTGGATCCACTTTGCATTTCCTCTGGTTGTAGACACCCGTGTCCTGCAACCCCCTATAGCTACTTCGGGTGAGACTTCACCTTCTTTGCAGGTGTTGTCGAAAGGGCCAGTAGTTAGGGCTTGTTGGTGCACTGTTAGAACTAAACCCCAGGTCTGCCCCTGTGCCAACACCTATAGAATAGTTTTTTTTACATATTATCCAACCTAAGTCGAATCAAAGACCACACCAAGTTCGTTCTTACCATCAAATCCCATGATTTCTTAGGAAGGATGTTCACATTGGATCCCAAATCCAACAAGACTCCATCCATCTCATAGTTTCAAGTTTAGTTGTCATCTTGAAATCTCTTCTTGTGCACTTATGCTTGATGACCTGACACACCTCCCTTTCTAGTAGTGGGGTGCATATAGCTACATTTGTTCCTTCTTCCACCATACAAATTTTTAATATGTGAGTCAATTTTCATGTAGCATCAGGATCACTTAACAATTTCAAACAATATTGCAAGAAGTTACTTGGTCTTCTGCTTTTCATTCATGACCAATGTTGAACAATGCTTCTTCTCACAGTGTGCACCTCATCTCTTTGCACACATGATCCTCTATTACCTTTTTTTTGGCCCATCAAACTTCTTATTCCCTGCACGCTTCTTCCAGTGACCTCTAGGTCACGCTCTATATCTCTCCATGCACATGAGCTTCCTCCAAAGAATTATGTCTGGTGCGCTACAATTCTTAATGGGCTTAGGCTTCCTCTAGAAATATTTGTGTGGCCCACTGTACTTCCTCACATACTTGGGATTCTTCTAAGAACCTTTGCATCACACGATACATATCTTCTCATGTTCTCTCCTCCTCTATATCCCTCTACACATCGCACATAAACTACTTTTGTTACACAATGTCAAACTTGGGAAGGGATTGCATATCTTTTATGATATTCCCCTTCATTCTCTAGCTTGAGTTCTCTCCACACTCTAATTCCATTCACATTTTATCTCCTACTCGGGTTATCACCCACACATAAGATTCCTCATCGTTTTTTTATTCCCATGTGGCTATGCAGTTACCATGTTGCAATGTGCCTTCTTCTCTTCCCACTTCTTTAACAAGTTGGGAAAATCCTCAATAGCATGATTGGTACTATAGTAGTACCTAAAAAGAGCATGTGGCTTGGTACAAAATATTAAAACATGGCCTATATCACCACAATTGAAACAAGTGGGTGGTATTCCTTCACCTCCACCATATCCTCATCCCTAGCCTCATCCATATCCACCCTTAGGACCTCCTTGGCATCCAAATCTTTTTGCACCTCCGTGGTCACCACCTTTTTTCTCTTCCTGGACCTGGAAGGAATCATGATGTGGATCTGCATTAACTGAAGTGACCGACATTTTTTCACATCGTGCCCCGTGGATTTGCAAAACTCACAAAATGGGGAATGGTGGGTCTTCTAACATTTCTTTAATGTTGGGTAGAAGGGAGGGATATGTCTCCACTATCTACAAATATTTCACAATTAGGTTTGAGTCCTAGTCGGAAACAGATTCGATGCACCCATTTCCAAGTGATTTCCCAACATGGGACATTCATCCCTATGGTGACCTTTTAACCAACACGTAGTAAACCACACATGCTCATGCACCACTTTCATATTTTCTATATCTTGCAACTGCATTGTCAGATCTGCAAGCTGGGACTGCACCTACACCAATCTTGTTGATGTCTCTCCACCTCTTGGCATGGATTCTAAAAGCATCTCAATCTCCACCACCTTTGCATGAGTAGTCACATTTTTTTGGGTGAGCAGAACTCAGATATGAGGGATTAGTCCTACAATGAACCATTCCCTATTATGAACATCTTGGATCTTGACTGTTAACCTACATAATAGTATCTTGAACCGTTGTTCATAATACCATGTGGTCTCTGTAGTTTATTTCTTAGTTTCTTTGATTTTAGTAATGCATTATGATTATTACTTAGGATTCTAAAACTCCTTAGGCATATATCTCTTAATTTGTGTCATGGATATCATTTTTCCTGCTGGCGCAGTTTCCTTGTACTTCATGTACCATGTGAGAGCTCTATCTTTGAAAGTTTTCTCTAGTTGTGCAATGATCGATGTTTTTTCTGTGATCCTCTTCACAGACCATATAGCCTCACATGTGAACCAATGCTTCTTTGCATCGTCCTTACCCTTCCGATGGAACACAAGTAACCTAAGTGTTGTATACTGATTCACCATTCTCAATCTAGGTCTATTTCCTCCCGAAAAACTGCTAGTTTCCAGTGATCCTGGTACTAATACTCTTTTGTGTGAAGTATTGTTGACTTCATCTTATTCTTCACTTGTATCCTCTCTTATTTCTTCTACTACTCTTTCTTCCTCTACTCTTATCACCACACTTTATGATGTTCTTTATTCTTGGTTACAAATGCACAAGGGCGGTGGTTCAAAGAGGGGGTGCTTCCATCTTCTCTCATCATTTCTTATGATGGATACCAGAGATATTCCTACATATAGTCGTGCAAGACCATTAACTATAGCTAAAGCCTCTTCCCATTCCCGAAGGGAATCTTCACCATCCTCACCTACTTCAGTGCCTCTACTCTACACCTCACATTCCTTTAAGGTGTATATTTTAACCTTGTACAATAGATTACTCCAAATGGATTCTTAATAAAAAAATAAAAGATATAATGGAAAAAACACATTACACAAATATTTTTCCCTAGAAACCCAAACTGGGAAAACCAACAACCTGTTTAGAGTCGTACGCTAATTATTTATTCATAATAATTCTTCATTGTTTACAATACAATATATATAGGATCCCATGGCATCCAAAACCCCTAATTCATTGACTCAGATCAGTCAATAACCCTAATTTATTAACTGGAATTAGAAAACCATAGGAGAAAACCATGTGCGGAAAAACTGCTAA
The DNA here is from genome assembly GCA_009831015.1 of Picea engelmannii. Classification (NCBI taxonomy): domain Eukaryota; kingdom Viridiplantae; phylum Streptophyta; class Pinopsida; order Pinales; family Pinaceae; genus Picea; species Picea engelmannii. Next base: position 22,346 of record ML777505.1, read on the forward strand.
AAATGGATACAAAAACCACCAAATATTTTTTTTCGAGGGTGTATTCCCCCGTAACTCCCTAAAGAGGGGTGCTCCACTCCCATATGACCCCTCGAGCAAGAGGGATGTGCCCCCCTTATGACCCCCCCGCGCATCTGCTGCAACACAGTGCGTCAGGTTGGTCATGCAAAGAACATAACACATACCCAACAATCTCCCACTTGTTGTTTTCTTAGCATATAGGGGGCCACATGATTACATAGTCAATCATCTAGTGTAGCAATTCCCATTGTTTCTCTACACCAAGATAAATTCTTGGTGATCATAGACTTTTTCAATGAATCTGCAACAATCTTCAGAGTGTCCACCTTCATCAACAACACCTTCTTGTATTCAACCATGTCTCTCACAAAGTGATACTCAACATCAATATGATTGGTCTTTGAATGATAATCCAAGTTCTTCTCTAGGAAGATTGCACTCTGAATATCACAATATATCCTTACAACTTGATGTACCAACCCAATACATGAACACAATATCTATAACCATATTGCTTCCTTGCTTGCATGAGTGGCTACCATGGACCATGTATTCATCTTTTGTAGTTGAGAGTGCCATTGCAACTTGTCTTTTGCTCATCCAACTGATTTATCCTTCAAATAGGTTAAACATTGTTAAGTACCAGAGACCTGAATACAAAATACCACAATAGTACCAAATATATCTGAATACAATTATCACACAAGATATATGGAACAATATTGAAAACCACACTTTATTATATCAAAACACTTGAGGTAGGGAAACACCATATAATGGATCCTATTATGGAAGGGATCCTCTCCTGTTCACTTGCCTCTTCGAGGGGGCTTCCTCCTATTGAGCTACTGCTCCAAATACAAAAATTCTCTTCATATCCCATTACATTGCTTGAACCCCTTTATATAGTGCTACCATCACCTACGAACATTCTAGAGGAGGAATCTCCTAGAAGCATAACCTTGTAAGAAGTCCTTTTACATTTATTATATCTAATTACCAATTTATTATATCTAACTACCATAGTGGGCCTTATTTAATAATATAGTGGACCTAGTCCACCTTACATTGGATGGCCTCCACTACCTCTCTAGCTACCTAACATTTCATCTCCCTTATGAAAGCGTTGTCCTCAATGCTTGTTATAAGGGTGGACAACCATATACCAAGGTCCCATGGATAATTGTGAACCATAATGCCGAAGAAGACTGGAAAACCAAGGTCCCATGTATAAATGTGAGCCACTATGCTGAAGTAGTTGAACTACCACTATGAACTTGGGACCCATGTCCAAGTGCTCATGTGAACTCCACATTGAAGATATTAGAACTTGAGAACCAATTGAAAATCATTCTCTAAAGATTGACATTGGTCATGTGGATCAAAATATTTAGAACCAACAAAAGTTGCATTCACTATGACTGGAGAATAATAAAACTGAAGAATAATATACAAAGAATGATCGTGTTTTCTCTCTAGGAATTTCTCTACCTGAGGGGGAGTAGAGTCATCAAATAGAATATGGAAGTGGTTTTCATCCCATAAATGACAACTATCCATATACCAATGATCACAATCGTCCTCCAAAGCATGTTGAGCATACACTTCTTGATGATATTCATCCATGATGTTCACCAAAGTATATTTCTTTTGTATTATCGCCAAGGACTCATGAATACTACAAAAACCATCCCTAATACCTTATTGAAAGTTATGCAATGTGTCATGCATTTGAGATTTGAATGCTTCAATCATGTGTAGAATTTCCTTGAGGGTTTGAGAGTGAACATCTATTGGAAACACCACATAAAATATACCAAAAGAAATCTCTTAAAAATTATCTATCCCATGGGTCTGATATTGTAGCAATCTGAGCACCCTGTGAAAAGTTATGGACTCTGCAATCCTGTCGTCATCATGAAAACCCCCCAAAATGACTAATTTTAAATCAACGATATCTTCACTTCCATAACTCCAATTCAAACGATGTTTTTTTTTTTTTTTGGGAGTGTGGGTGAAATTGTGAGAGGAAATGAAATCAATACTTTGTTTTGGAAAAATCATCTCTAGCTGCTACAAAAATCAGAAAAATCATGCGGTCGTCTGCGGAAAATACCCTGAAAAATTACAGATTTTAAAATGCAAATAACTTTACTTCCCGAACTTCATTTCAGCCAATTTTTTTTTTTTGAAATTGTGTGTCTTTCTGAGAGGAACTCATATATACAACTATTGTTTGCAATTTTTTCACCAAAACCTACATAAATTGTCTGGAATTCCGTGACCCTCTTTTTTTTTCTGAAAAAAAAAATCTGCAAAAAAAATAAAAATATTTTCCCACAATGCTTGCCAAGGAAAGTCCTTTGATATCGCTTGTTAAGCACCAAAGACCTGAATACAAAATACTACAATAGTACCAAAGATATATGAATGCAATCACCACAAAATATTTATGGAACAATATAGAAAACCACACTTTATTATATCAAAATCCTTGAGGTAGGGCATCACCATACAATGGATCCTATTATGGATTGATTCTCTCATGTTCAATTGCCTTTTAGAGGGGGATTCATCCTATTGAGATACCACTTCAAATAGAAAACTTCTCTTCATATCCCATTACATTTCCTGAACCCTTTTATATAGTGCTACCATCACCTAAGAACATTCTAGAGGAGGAATCTTCTAGAAGCAGAACCTTCTAAGAAGTCCTCTTACGTTTATTATATCTAACTACCCATTTATTATATCTAACTACCATAGTGGGACTTATTTAATAATATAGTGGACCTATTCCACCTTACATTGGATGGTCTCCACTACCTCTCTAGCTACCTAACATTCCATCCCCTTATGAAAGCATTGTCCTCAACGCTTGTTATGAGGGTGGACAACCATATACCCAGGGTCCCATGGGTAATTGTGAACCATAATGCTGAAGAAGACTGGAGAACCAAGGTCTCGTGTATAAATGTGAGCCACTATGTTGAAGTAGTTGAACTGCCACTTTGAAGCTGGGTCCCATGTCCAAGTGCTCATGTGAACTCCACATTGAAGATATTGGAACTTGGGAGCCAACTGAAAATGATGCTCTAAAGATTGACATTGGTCATGTAGATCGAAATATTTATAACCAACAAAAAATGCATTCTCTATGATTGGAGAGTAATAAAACTGAAGAAGAATATGCAGAGAATGATCATTTTTACTCTCCAGGAAGTTCTCTACTTGAGGGGGAGTAGAGTCATCAAATATAATATGGAAGTGGTTGTCATCCCAGAAATGAAAACTATCCATATACCAATCATCATAGTCATCCTCCAAATCATACCAAGTATACACTTCTTGATGATATTCATCCATGATGTTCACCAAAGTATATTTCTCTTGGATGCTCGCCAAGGACTCATGAATACTACAAAAACCATCCCTGAGACCTTCTTGAAATTTATGCAATGTGTCATGCATTTGGGATTTGAATGCTTCAATCGTGTGTAGAATTTCCTTGAGGGTTTGAGAGTAAAAATCCATTGGAAACACCAAATAAAATATACCAAAAGAAATATCTGTAAATTATCTATCCAATGGGTATGATCTTGTAGCAATCTGAGCACCCTGTGAAAAGTTATGGCCTCTGCAGTCTCATCGTCGTCATGAAAAACCTTAAAAAATGGTTGATTTTAAATCATCGATATCTTCACTTATGTAACTCCGATTCAGATGATTGTTGTTTTTAATTTGGGTTAAATTGTGAGAGGAGCTTGGATCTGTAATTTGTTTGGAAAATTTAGCTCTAGCTGCTACAAAAATTAGAAAAATCACGCGTCCGTCTGTGGAAAAAACCCTGAAAATTGCAGGTTTTAAAATGCAAATAACTTTACTTCCCAGACTCCGTTTCAGACGATTGTTTTTTTTAACATAGGTGTTTTTATGATATTAACTCATAGATACAACCAGTTTCTACAAATTTTGCACCAAAACCTACATAAATCGTTTGGAATGTCGCGACCCTCTTTTTTTTCTGAAAAAATAAATCTTAAAATATATATATATATATATATATATATATATATATATATATATATATATATATATATATATATATATATATATATATATATATATATATATATATATATATATATATATATATATATATATATATATATATATTTGCCCACAATTCCTGCCAAGGAAAGTGCTCTAATACCACTTTTTAAGTGCCAAATAAATGAATAAAAAATACCAAAATAGTACCAAATATATCTGAATACAATCACCACACAAGATATATGGAACAATATAGAAAACCACACTTTATTATATCAAAACCCTTGAGGTAGGACAACACCATACAATGGATCTTATTATGGAAGAGATCCTCTCATATTCACTTGCCTCTTCAAGGAGGCTTCCTCTTATTGAGATACCGCTCCAAATACAAAACTTCTCTTCATATCCCATTAAATTTCTTGGACATGGGACCCTGGTTTATTATGGTGGACTAGGTCCACTATATTATTAAATAAGACCCACTATGGTAGTTAGATATAATAAATGGGTAATTAGATATAATAAATGTAAGAGGACTTCTTATAAGGTTATGATTCTAGAATATTCCTCCTCTAGAATGTACTTAGGTGATGGTAACATTATATAAATGGGTTCAAGCAATGTAATGGGATATGAAGAGAAGTATTGTATTTGGAGATAAAGATCATTAGAATGTTTCCCCCTCGAAGATGCAAGTGAACATGAGAGGATCCATTGTATGGTGTTTCCCTACCTCAAGGGTTTTCTTATAATAAAAGTGTGGTTCTGATATATTGTTCTCTGAATATTGGTGGTGTTTTTGTATTCAAGTCTTTGGTTCTTAACAAACACATACTCACTTGTATATCTTATTTGATCCAGATCTTCAACCCAGACTGCATCAACAAACCCATGTATATCCAACACTTTGTCCAATCATGGTCTTCCTTGATAGAACAATCCATAACTAGTAGTGCCACACAAATAATTGAAAACCCCATTTACAATTGTCTAATTCTCTTTCCCTGGTTTTGACATATACCTTCTCAAAACCCCCATTTCATGTGTAATTTCCATTCTAATACAGACCATTGCATAAATCAAACTTCTAACTTCACTAGCATATGGAACACAGGACATGTCCTCTTCCTCTTATTGTGTCTTGGGACACTGATCTACAGATAAATTTACACCTACAAGAATCAGAACCCTAACTGGTTTACTTTCGTACATATTAAACCTATGCAATATTGTCTTGACATATTTCCTTTGATTTAACCATAGTTTCTTTTTTGCCCGATATATTTTAATTTTCATGCCCAAAATGACATTTACAGCACTAAGATCTTTCATGTCAAATTTAGAGGACAAGTGAATTTTCACATCTTGGATAATATCCTTGTCGTTTCCTATCAACAACATATCATCCACATATAAGACCAAATAAATAAGACGATCATTGATTAATTTGAAATACACATAGTGATTAGATTTTCTTCTTGTGAATACAAGTCTTGACATATAAGTATCAAATTTTTGATACAACATCCTTGGTGATTTATTTAATCCATACAGGGACGTTTTCATTCTACATACCATCTCTTTCTTTATATTCACAACAAAGCTTTATGACTTCTTCATGTATATTTCTTCTTCCATATCCCCATGTAGAAATGTTGTCTTCACATCCATCTATTCTACTTCAAAATTAAAAGAAAAAACAACAGATACAAGAAATCTAATAGAAGTTTTCTGGGCAATAGGAGAAACAATTTCACCGATTTCAATTTCCTCTACTCAGGAATAAACTTTTGCTACTAAAAGAGCTTTGTATTTATCCACTTTACCTTCTACATTTAACTTATTCTTAAATGACAATTTGTTGCCAATGGGATTTCTTCCAGCCAACAACTCCACTATATCCAAAGCCTCATTCTTACCCATGGATGCCATTTCTTCAACCATGGTTTTTTTACAGAGTTTTCCATCCTTTGAATCCATTTCCTCCATAAAATTTCTAGGATCATCATCAATGATAAACAAAGAAAATTTTGAATAGAATTCAAGTGGAGTATACCTTTCCATATGTCTTCTTTCCCGAACGGATCTCCTTAATACTATAGTATGAGGATACTACAAAGTATGAGTATATCATTATCCTTCACTGCAAGAATCAATACTGTAGAGCTCCCACTATAACAAGGTTTACCATGGACCCGAGACAAACCACAAAGGAATCCCCCTAAAGCCAATAACTACTCTAACACCAAATTTATATTTTAACCTTGTACAATAAATTACTACAAAATGATTCTTAATAAAAAAAGAAAAGATACAATGGCACACACACATTACACAGTGAATTTACCTTGGAAACCCAAACCAAGAAAACTAACAACATGTTTAGATATGCACCTCTAATTCCTTCTTCATCACCATTCTTCCTTGTTTACAATGAAATATATTTATGATCCCATGTCATCCAAAACCCCTAATCCATCAACCCGGCTTAGTCAACAATCTTAATTCCTTAACCATAATTATAAAATCATCGAATGCATGAGTATGTCTCTTCCATGACACCGAGGATTGTTACACAACTGGCCAGGACTACCTTGTACTATAATTTGGTTTTCACGTGAGAAACATATTCGAAAATATAAAGGGCTTGAAGATCCTATTGTGCAACGTGATCTACTTCTTACTGCACCCTCACTTCCTGATGATGTCATGTTTGGGGTATCCTTATGGGATTTTATCTCATGTTCATGTTGTTGTCATAGCTTTTCATGTGCCCAATTGAGTGTCTGGTGCCTATCCTCGAGTTCAGTTATGTTTGTAAACAAAAAATTCCATAGGTCATCGGTAGGTACTTGAATGAGGTCAAGTTCGTCCTTGGTCGAGTCGACAGGGAAAATGACCAAGGGTATAACCTACAAGACTCTTTTTTGTCTTGTGTTGCTAACTCCTTGAGATGTGGTTCATGAGGAGGATACATTGGAGGTGAGGGTAGGGCCAACTAATGATAGAGGGAATCAAACTTCCCTGCAATATCTTTTTGGAAAACCTTCTTCCTTGTCATTTTTTTCCAAATCTCCCCGATCAACATGGAAAGGGTGGTCACTTTCTGGCATGTTTGTAATATCAGAGTACCAACCTATGATTGCTTATTTGTGGTTGTGCGTTGACACTTCCCAGAAACCTAACCAAGGTTTATATTCTACTACATGAAAGGCTCTGGGATATCCTCCTCAATTCAAGTGGTTTTTGGCTAGGGTGAAGGTATATACTCTTCCCCTGTGCCGGGGTCCAAATTGATGCAGCCATCCCCTGTGTGTCTATGGACTGCTTCCTCTTGTGAACCTTGTCCTCATATTCTTTTGATTCTTCTCTAGTCTGCATTTTATCCTCTCGGTCCTATTATACTAACTCGATGAAATTTGTGTCCTTTCATGCTTGAGATCCAGAGGCCATTTCTTTATGTCAGTCTACAACTACGACCCGTTTATTTTTATGATATTCCTTTTTCTACATCTCAAGTTGTGATTGCTTGTCAAAAAATGGGTGCTAGTAGTCTTCATGCCACTCTGAGACACCTAGATGAATGTCCTTCTCTATGACACAAAAAGGAATCCTGGCCTCAACTTTGTCCTTGTATGTGCAAGAGTAAATGAAAAAATTATGGAAATCACATTCAAATTCAAGATAATTGACATAACTCTTCAAGAGACTCTTTGAGATGCATACCATCACATTGGTGACAATTATCAACTGTGTGAACCATTTATGGAAGGCATTTTTGTGCTTAGCTTGGACTGGTTGTTCTTTGGTTTGTTAGAGTGTTAAGAATCTAGGTGTGGTGAATAGTGGTGCACCATCCACATCCTCTTCATATCCTATGGGAGGGGGCTTCCATAGAACCATACCAAGTTAAAATATCACCTAGTTGTAGTGAAACTCTTTACCCAAGTTCTGGGCATTGAGATATTCTTCCACAAAGTTGTTCAATAGGTATCAAACCCACACCATTTGGACTCCTCCAACACATCTTTCAACAACGATCATGATACCAATTGGAAAATCATCTCATCAACATTTTCGTAGGATCTTGAATGCAAGCAGTTTCATCACAAACTTGGCTGTCGAATTATTGATCTTGGGAATCACTCCCTTGTGCTTCCCTCTGAACATCCCAAATATGGTGTATACTTCATCTTGTGCCGCGTCTTTTTACTTGATGGAATTGACTGAGTATTCACTAGATATCTGAAGGCCCAAGCCCGATGCATGGTATTATGGTCTACTGGGTATGGCTGGTCAAGATATAGAATTCCTCCATGCAACTTGTTATAAACCTATATTTCATAGTATCATTTGGTGATTGAAATTTCTTCCTCCACTCATTTTACATTGTAAATAATATTTCATTCTGCAAATGATTTCCAAAAAGAAAAAGATAAAGATAAAGATAAAAATGGAAAAAATGAAAAGAGGGTATAAAAGAAAGAAAGAAAGAGATAAATAAAAAGAAAAGAAAAATAAAATAAAATAAAACAAAATAAAAGTAAAAAAAGAGAAAAACAAGAAAACCCCACCAAAATAAAATTAGTTTGAATCATAATGTCTAATCATGATCAAAATTTTTAAATTTGTTGTTCATAGGTTAGAGAATAAGTTTGGTCATATTGTTTAATCTTGGCCAAAGTAGTTAGGTTAGAGTAATAATTAATCCAAGAGTTTAAGCTGGATCAATGTGTTAGATGCCTAGGTTAGGAGATAGGTTAGATGATTTTTGTCTCAAGAAAATTGAAAGGGGATTTCAAAATATACCCCTAGTTGATTAAATTTGGTTATTTTAGCTTTAGGAGAATAAAATGATAGTGTAAAGGTGCAAAATACAAGCTTGGCACTTCATGGCGCATATTTTTATCCTAAGTTTGGATGCGAACAAGACATTTTGTCTTGTAGTGCTTAACACCCACACAAGTCTCCATTGATGACATCCATCTCATTCCCAATCAACGGTCCATGTTGGCCCTTGACCAAGTTTTGAGGAAACATTGGTCGTGTGGAGCTGAGATCGCAAGATCTCACCTATTTTGCAGGCTCGTGGACCCAAAAAAGGGTTTACTAGGGTTTATGTAATGGGTTATGGGATGTCGACCCATGGGTTTACCCATGTTTAGGCCTTTTTGTAAATGTATAAATAAGCAGCTAAGCGATGTAAGAAGCATAACTGGCTGGTGGGATATGTGCACCATATGTTGTAAGTGTTAATGTTGGATTAGTGCAAGAGGTTGTAAGTTGCTTGGTGCAAAAAAACTGTGTAGAGTGAGGCTCTGTGCCTTGACCTGATTTTGGGAAGGAGGATCTGGAGTGTAGCGCGCAGATCTTCTGTCCTCTGTAGATTTTGGATCTGTGGCTTTGTGCACAGGAGTATATGAATGTAAGAATATTGAATACTAATAAAGAAGAAGAAGAAATTGGTGGACGTAGCCCCACACTGGGGTGAACCACGTATATCCTATGTCTTGATGTGTTTTGTGCGATGTGGATTATGTTGTTTATTTTCTTAGTGTTGTTGTTATAATGTATGATGAATGCATCTTATGATTATTGCTTAGTGTTTAATGGTATTAAATATAAATGAATATTAGATCCGAGCTAATGCTAGGTGCTAAGTGATTGAAAGTGATTGATCTTTATTATTATTGCACTGATCTATAATAAGGGTTTAATCTGTGATGTGAACGAGACTCATGAACTAATGCATATGGTTGGCTAAGTGCTCTGCTAAGAGTTGTAATCACAGACCTATGTCCCAGCTTGGTTGTAGACACTTGAGTCCTACAACCCCCCTGCCTCTACCTCAGGTGAGACTTCATCTTCTTCGTAGGTGTTTCCAAAAGGGATGGTAGTTAGGGTTTTGTTGGTGCGCTGTTGAAGCGTTGAACCCTAGGTCTGCCCCTATGCCAACAAATGGTTGCGTTGCTAGGATTGAAACTGTGATTGCTGGGAACTAAAGAAAAGAAAAATATCTGTGCGGAGATCTGTTGTTGTAGTTTGCAATATTCTAATTGACTTGCGAAGCTCTGTGCTAAGAAAGAGACCTGATATAAAGAAAAGAGGTAAGATCTTAAAGCTTTGTGCTCTAGTAAGGGTAAGATAAGTGGAATTTTTTTCTTTGAAAGCATGAATCTAGGTATGTTTGATAGGTTTTGTCCTAGTCTAAATGGTAGGTGATAGTTAGAAGAAAGAGTTGATCCGAATAAATTTGATAGAGAAAGATATGTTATTCCAATGCATAGAAATATTTTTTGGACTAATAAGTGGCTGCAAGAACCTAGAAAGAATTTTTGCAGATTGCAAGTCCAACACTGTGATCCCAGTGCGCAGTACAAGAGAGGCTGGGGATCATTTAAAATAAAGAGAGGATTGACACTGTGTTATAATTGCAGAAGACCAGGACATCTTGCTAAGGAATTCCCTGGCACAGGTCCTATTTGTCTTTGTTGTAATGTTATTGGTCATGAGGTTGAGGATTGTCCAAGAATGATTGATAAAGTTGAAAATATGAACACGAGACAAGAAAACTCTGAAGAGAGTCAAGTGGCTAAGAGCATGTTGGGGAATCATAAAGAGACAGATTCAGAGACTATATTAGTACAAGTAAAAGAAGAAATGGATGATCACAGAGACATCAGTTTACCAGAGATCTTGAAATAAAAACATCACATAGTTACAAGAATAGAATACTTAGACATAGATTGCGTATTGGATGATGAAACACTTGTGAATATTATGCCAGAAAGCACTCGAGAAATTTTGGGAAGACCTGCTATGATACCTTCATTGGGAAGGATAGGTTTCTTTAAAGGAAAGATGATAACCCTATGTGGAAGAGTTACTAGTATACCTATGATTGCTCATGAAACATCCACTGAAGAAGAATTTGAAGTCATTAAATTTGTTGAGAACAATGCCCCTTTTCCACTTTCATTAGGAAAGAATTGGATTGAGAAGGATAAGATCAGAAGGAAAGCAGAGGAGGAAGTTACAAAATAGAAAAATCAATAACTAAGGGACTTCATAACTAGAAAAATAGAGATACTAATAGAAGAACAAGAGGACAAGTCGAAGCAACATAGGGCAAGCAAATTAGCTGTCAAATGTGAAAGAATGCAGGAAGGCTTGAAGAACCTATCCGTGTAGAAAACAAGTATAGCCACCCTGGAAATAGCAAGAGAAGGGACATTAAACTCAGAATCTATAAGAGCACATCAGCAGTGTGAAGTCCTTTCACCAGGAGAGTATAAGAATACAAATGGGAAGAATATTCCATAAATTATTAGAGAAGCTCAAATTATAGGAAAGAAGGCCAAGAAGCTTAATAAGAAGAAATCTAAGATAGAAAAACTACAGGAAGCTATAGAGAACAGAAGGAAAATTTTGCTGGAAGTAGATCTACAAAACTTGAACCTCACTAGAATAGAAGAACCACGTAGAATGGGACTTCGCCACGACGAATCTATATGACCATTGGAGGCACCCCAACCATTAGAATGATGCCCCAGAACGGCTAGAAAATGTAGTTATGAGCGAATGGACCATTGAGACTGTGCCATAATGGATAGATTCACATTGATGGACACATTCCTACCTGTTGGAGGAATCCATTACAACACTTGCTTCTTTAACCCGTCGGACGCTGCGATAGGAGCACTTTTTTCCACTTGTGATTATCTAAGCCAATAGAGAATCGATTGTATCTCGCGTCGTGATTTCTAGACCTCACCATCCATTTGATTACCTTGATTGTCCATTCACCTACTCGATCTATTTGGTTACAAGTGTGAATGTCAGGAAAACCTAGCACGTTAGAGAAGTCTATGGAGGAGATTCTCTTGGATCTCATGGATGAGAGAGTTATGTATGTAGGAATACATGTGTTGTCGACTGGGGAACTGCAAGCATCCCCCTCAACTGGATGTCATTATAGCTGTGCTACTGAGAAGTAAAGCAAGCACTGCAATGATTTGGCTAACGCGAAGCAGATCCCATCGGTCTTGTCAGATTATATACCGCCTTTGGCTGGCACGGTTATCCATGACAACATCCCATGTGATTTTGAGTATACGTTGATCACTATGTACATCCTTAAGGGGATACGTGTAGTTGGACCCTAGTTAGGACAGATCTCATTCCTAAAGAACAATGAATTTAATCTCGATGACAGAAAGAACTACGCCATGCTCGTGCTCCATAGGTATTTGATGAAGACGACTAGGAAGAAGCTGTGCATAGTCTCCCAGCCATGGATTAAGGAGCTCGTGTAGTCAATGATATTGAATGTAATGAATATCCCTCACTTCGGTCGACACCAGGAGGTTAACGCTTGCGTTAAAATCCTCTTGTCGTGCTACCATGGAGGATATATGTGGCTTGACAGGCACATCACTATGGATATGATGTTGATACACCTGATCATAGGATTGAGCATGCAGGTACCTGACCCTCAGCAGTTCTACCTATGGAAGGCCTTAGATCGCTCCTTGGCACAAAACATAAAGGAAGATTATGGCGATGTAGAAAAGGGAAAGAGAGGCTACAAGGTAGCCTCTATCCAAGATGATGCAATTCACCTCTCTTTCCAACTTATAGTTGGCAAGCTCATCAAAAAGAACCGTCCAAAACAAGCAAGTCACTAGGTTCATAGTAGACCTCGCAGGAAAGTTGGTAGAGGGTATGCAAATGAACTGGGTGAGTTACCTCATCAACAAGCTCAAGAAAGACTGTGGCAAAGCGTAGGATCAGGAGTATGAATTTCATTTTAGTTGGTTACTTGTATTGATTTCATTTGTCTCTTGGCAAATGCCGGAAGGAGTGAAATTTCCAGAAGTTGAGCCATCGGAGCCGTTGGCCGCGAGGTTCTCCACCTTGTAGTACACAAATTATATGTCGAAGCAATGGTAGTTGAACATTGTGTTCCATGCCTACTACCAGTACTTGAAGCATGCTATTGATGCATTCCCATGCATGACACCGAACACATTGCACCAGTACAGAGCACTAGTGAAGTTCTGTGCAGATTGACACTTTATCCATATCATTGCGTGTAGGGATGAAAGCAAGGAGGAGTTGCAGTCATATTATAAGCTGACTGATGAAGATATGGAGGAGATCACCAAATAATGTCTTACAGATTTCCTTGTACTAGTTGAATATGCAGAGCTATCCGATGTGGACATCATAGGAATCCCCTTGGTCACCCAGGTTGAGCATGTCGGGCATAGCAACATGAAGAAAAAGAAGAAAAAGGTAGAAGTCCAAGAAATTGATGAGGAGGACAACGCCTCTGTAGAATATGGATCTGGATCACTAGAAGGAGGAGGAGACGACCAAGGCAATGGACAAGGAGGAGGGGATGATGGAGAAACGCAAGAAGAATGCAAAGCTACACCACCAAAGGACCCCCCTACCGAGGCAAAAACATCAAAGAAAAGAAAGGTTTCCTCGCAGAAACCTTCGACAAGAAAGATGACATGCGCTAGTAATCCCAAGATGAAGGCCACACTCATAGTGGATGACATTTATCTAATCATCACAACTATGGAGGATGCTTTAGAGAATCTCTTGCAGTGATATGGAACAAAGAAAGAGATGCTGCATGAAAGAATTGAGAAGGAGCTGAAGGAGATACAGAAAGCCATCCATTCGAGATGCATAGTGTTAGCATCGGAAGTCACTTCTGGATTGCTTGCAAGAGCAGAGCCCGACACCCATCAGTTTTATGTCATGATTTATTTATAAAGGGATGATCAAATGGAAATAAAGACTCGAGGAGACATCACTCTAACTCAGGGACTGTCTCTGGTACGTAAAGAACAAAGGAGGTCTGGAATCCCAACTTCAGCCAGTGGGTTGATTAAAAGGTGAGCAGGTGGAAGACTTGGTAGGAAGGGTGAACAAACAACTTTGGGCAACAGGCTTACAACAGTTTGCAGAAAAAAGACTCTGAATGCAAGATGCTCTTGGTTCAGGGTCTCAAGAAACTCAAAGGAGACTTGACTAGATCCTCCAATTCCAAGTCACTCAGCGTCAAGTAAATCACAAGAACTGATTAGAAACATCATAACTGCTACAGTGATCCATTACAACATCATCCTATAACGACTATAACTCGACTGGACCCTCCAATTCCAAGCTGTTCTAACATAGTATAACAAAGATGTAAAAGAAACTGGCATTCATAAGGCAAGAAGTCTCAGAAGTCTATACATAACCAGAGTATCAGTGCTTCATTAAAGCTTTACAACCAGGAGCTCTGCTCAACCATCGATACTTACAAAATACCACAACTGAGTCTATATACTCAGGAAAAAACTCCTCACAGAGGCGTGCCCAGTCACCCAAGGCTTGGTGTCACTTCACTTCAGTCAAACTCGTACTGATATCTTCTTTTAAGCGCCATCTTAACTACGCATGGCTCCTGTAAGGAGAGTAGCTGAGCCATTAAGTGTCAGGCTAGCGTGCACAGACATCTCTGTTGAATCGAGGTCTTCGACATGGATTCTTTGAGAAAATCGATACACATGACCTCCTCGGGAAGATGGCTTGCCAGAACCTCCATTCCCTCACTTAATGAATGAGAGGACGTTTCAACCACCGGCGCCTGCCGTCATTTACTCCAGGTGAGAAACAGTAAGGAGATCGGATCAGATGGCACCTGGGGGTTGTGATGATCCCCTCTGCAACTGAACTCGGTGCCTCAGGCCTTCCTTATGCAACTCCTTCCTCTCCCCAAGTGACCATGGGCTATGACCATACGCTTTTGGCGCATCGCAAATGTGAAAGGGCTAACCTGTGCTGATTGAAATCGCAATGAGCGATATGCTGAGAAGGCTTAATCTAGCACCATGTGTCCTTTTAGATCTGATGGTTCTTACTTCTCCCGGCGATGCCGTGGGCACGGGCCCGAGATTCTCCCGGCACCTCGCGCATCGGAAAATAATGAAGCTGCTCTTTGCATGTTGGAGTCATGATGGGCGAAGTGTTGAGATGGTTCTACTCGCTGCCAGGTGTCCCTTCTGGATGGACGGCTGAGATCTTTTTGGCAAGACTGTGGGCCCGAGTCCTGAATGCCCTCGACGCTTCGTGTCTCACAGCTGGGAGGAGGTAGTCCTTCTTCTTTAAAGTTACGAGGGGAAAGGAGGTAATGGAGCCCAATCGTGCACCTTGGGTCCTTTTAGATCTGACGGTTCTTACTTCTCCCGACGATGTCGTGGGCCCGGGCCCGAGATTCTCCCGGCACTTCGCGACTCGCGGCTGGGAGGATCTAGTCCTTCTTCTTTAAAGTTGCGAGGGGCGAGGAGGCAAGAAACCTAATCGCATGCCAGGTGTCTGCTTCAGATGGGCGGCTGAGATCTTCTCGACAATACTGTGGGCCCAGGGTCTGGATGCCTTCGGCACTTCGCGACTCGCGGCTGGGAGGAGATAGTCCTTCTTCTTTAAAGTTGCGAGGGGCGAGGAGGCGATGGAGCCTAATCACGCACCATGTGTCCCTCTTTGATGGACGGCTAAGATCTTCTCGGCGATATATAAGCACTATCCATTGCGCTAATCCTGGTGCAACTCTGCTAACTGCGATTACCCGCCGATCGTTGATCTGCTCTATACATGGATCCTGGCCATTGACGACATACGTTGCCCACTCGCTTGATTGGAACTCGAAAGACGAGACTTTTCCATGCTGCGCTCAGGCACTTCTCGTGTAACTTGCAGACCCGAATACTCTCGCGCTCAAGACAAGAATTATCGCTAACACATAGTACCTGTTGTTCCTTCTTCATCGAAGATTGCAGAATTGGGGGATGAGCCCACCCAATTACAAAGACTAGCAGATGCAACAGAGGCTCGGCTTCAGGGAGCCCAAGAAGAAAAAGAACAAGTTACATAAGTATTGAAGCAAAAAAAGGAGGTGGTCTTAGAGAAACTACAAGTTGCGAAGTCCTGTGTAACCGCCTAGGAGAAGGAGAAAGATGAAATTCGGGCGATGTTCAAGGAGGAAAATGCGAAAATACAAAAAGAAAAAGACCAGTTGCTCGCAGAGAAGATTGCGGTCAAAGAAGCAGTAACTAAATCACTTCACTCTATGTTGGGCTTGGCATAGGAGGAACCAGAGTCAGTCAAGATGCAAGTGGGGAAGCTTTCTGAGGTCATTCAACAGCTTCAAGAAAGGATAATGGAGTTAGAGTTCCAAACAGTGTCAAGGACTCCACAAGAAGTGCATGACCAAAGGGAGGAAGCCACTAAGAGCGAAGTTGGAAGGATCACGGTCCTCACCTTAGAATGTAAGAAGTTGAGTGATCGAAGTGTGCAAACCTATGAACGCCTCGCAGAATATCCAGAGCTAAGGAAACTGGAAGCACAACTCCAAGAGGTGCAATAACAGGAATCCACCATGCAGGCATAGATGAAGGTACTCACTGCGGTCGAGTGAATGAAGAGATCACAGGAGAAAATCCCAGTCCAACAGTAGATTACTGCCATCCATATCGGAGTCATGGAAGTTACACAGAGACTACAACTGGTGCAGGATGAAGCCTGCATGATTTTTGAAGAGATTGAAGGACAAGGCTCGTAGCTAGACCAAGTGGCTGCGAAATTGGAACAATGCCTGGAAGGGCCTATTATAGAGCAAGTGATTTAGGAATTCACCGAGAAGGAGGCTCTGATGAAGCAACAAATCGAGGTATCTTGATCTAAGCTTGAGGCCTTAGAAGCAGTGTTTTCCATATCTGAGTGACTCGGGATGAGTCACAGGTGAGTGCTGGGGGCCTGTTGGCCCTTGACCAAGTTTTGAGGAAATGTCGGTTGTGTTTGACCACTTTTGGGACTTCGATAGGATGGTCAAAGATGGAGCACCCAGGCGAAGCCGAGATCACGGTATCTCACATATTTTGTGGGCTTGTGGACCCAACAAAGGGTTTACTAGGGTTTATGTAATGGGTTATGGGATGTCGACCCATGGGTTTACCCATGTTTAGGCCTTTTTGTAAATGTTTAAATAAGCAACTAAGCGATGTAAGAAGCATAACTGGTTGGTGGGATATGTGCACCATATGTTGTAAGTGTTAATGTTGGCTTAGTGCAAGAGGTTGTAAGTTTCTTGGTGCAAATAGACTATGTAGAGTGAGGCTCTGTGCCTTGACTTGATTTTGGGAAGGAGGATTTGGTGCGCAACGCACAGATCTCCTGTCCTTTGCGAAGTTTTTCTTTGTGGCTTTCTGCATAGAAGTATATGAATGTAAGAAGATTGAAGAATAATAAAGAAGAAGAATAAGTTGTTGGATGTAGCCCCCACGTATATCTTGTGTCTTGATTTTCTTTGTGCGATGTGGATTATGCTGTTTATTTTCTCAGTGTTGTTTTTATAATGTATGATGAATGCATCTGATGATTATTGCTTAGTGAATATTAGTATTAAAGATAAATGAATGTTAGATCCGAGCTAATGCTAGGTGCTAAGTGATTGATATTTATTATTATTGCGCTGATATGTAATAAGGGTTTAATCTGTGATGTGAACGCGACTCATGAACTACTGCATATGGTTGGTTAAGTGCTCTGATAATAGTTGTAATCACAGACCCGTGTCCCAACTTGGTTGTAGACACCTGAGTCCTACAACCCCTCCTGCCTCTACCTTGGGTGAGACTTCATCTACTTTGCAGGTGTTGCTGAAAGGGCCGATAGTTAGGGTTTTGTTGGTGTGTTGTTGAAGTGTTGAACCCTGGGTCTACCCCTATGCCAATAGTCCACAACCATTTTTGGACCCGCTCGACCTTTCTACCTTTAACGGTGGCAGGGGGGGGGTTTGAAAAGTGGTTTTCCCCCGCATCGGTGCCACCTGACATGGGGCATCCTCAACATTTCAGACCCCCCGTCGTATTTCTTCTTATCTCCTATCTCCCCCCCAAAATCATCCAAACCAAAACTCGATACCACTCACCTCACCCCGTCACTGTAATCCTATCATTACACACCATTTGTCCTATTCTACATACTCGTTAGCCAATTAAAACATTTCTTGTGGCCATTAACTTCCCCGCAACAACCCTATGCCATAAGTATTGATATCTACTATACACCTTAAAACCCCATTTCACAGCCTGTAATGCCATTTGCTGATACAGACACCATGGATACCGCATCAAACCAAGTTCTCAAGTTAATCGCCACCACCTCTCACCGTCAACACACAAATCTTTCTCTGGGTAACACAGTTCTACCATTATTTTACTTCAAGATCTGTTAATTATGCCCCCCCAAGGATAAATTTGAAGATACATCCAAGAACCCAATCCTTCCCCCTCCTATCGACCTGGACCACATCCCTTTGGCAGATAAGGATTACAAAGTCACACAGCCGAGGTGCAAATTCAACTTCTTCAAATTGCACTCATGGATAAAAGATATGTTTTTGGACCAGAGTGATGAAATTGGACTTTGGGAGTCCAAATTTTCCTCTGTACATGTTTCCTCAAACTCACCATTTTCCCAAATTTTCTCTCAGATGTCAAGCTCGATACCTACCCGACCAAAGAACCATTTCTTCCTCCTTTGATAAAACATTGTTCAAAGTCACCTCCGAAGCCATTGACCAAATGCTGCAGATCCCTAGAAATGACTCAACCATCCCATTCTCCATTGAAGTCCTAAACGACCTATACTAGAAACTCACTTTCCCCCAAAGAGCCCAGATGTTTGATATTTTCCTCCCAGAAGATGCCCAATTTCCCAAGAAGAATCCACCTTACTCATCTTCCATTTTCACTATCAAAGAAAACCATATCATTTCAATGATTTCTTACCTGTTAGGATATTAGTCATATGAATGGGTAGATGAGCCTATTTTAGGTTTTCTATCCATATTTTCTACAGAAGAAAGAGCTTCCATTAAATTCAACTTCAGTCAATTTATGGATGACAATATTCATGATCATTTATTCATGTTTCCAACTGAAGGGATGTTCAAATACTCTTCAGTTCTAGTCTCCATGTTTTTATTCTACTAGTTAGATAGGTTTCCCTCTGCACTTCAGAAGTTAAACCATGAAGGAAGCCCACAACTAGTGACATCATGGACCTCATTGGTGAGGAAAAATTCAGCAAAGTACAACTTAAAGGACTTCATAGATCAGTTCATTCACTCAGTTGTTTGTATGTTGAACAACAACATAGAGCCAAGGATCAATGAAGAAATTCGGAAGGTATTGCACCTATCTGATCAAGCTAAGACAGAGGATTGGTATTTATACCAAAATCATATAGAGATAAGCGTATATGGGTTTGATCCGCCTCCTTACAAATTTCCCAAATACCCCTTAGTGAGGATTTTTTCACTAGAATATATAAGGAAAATGATGAATTCATATGACAATCAAATTGTTGCAACAAAGAAAAAAGTCTGAGTTCATAATCAAAACCTCGGTTGGAGCTTTCATCTGCAACAATAGATCAGCAGGTGAAGAAGCAGATAACCTCTTGAAAAAAATGAGATTCCCTCTGATTTCCACTTCGGCATATGACCCATTTGGTGTCATTTTTGAACTCAGAATCAAACAAAGGAGCACTCCTTATGTTCACACACAAAGGCCAGAGGTGGAAATATTAATGAAATAGACAGAGTGGAAGGAGAACATATTGCAAGAACCAGAGGAGAAGCCTATCCCTGTAACCAATTCACAGACTAATACACCACAAAATAAAGCAAAGAAGAGATCAAGGAAGGAAGTTTCTCCTTCAGTCATAGAGGTATCAACTGAGGATTTCCAAGTATACAGAAAGAGGGACAAAACCAATCATACACCATATTTACTCAAGGAGGGAGAAATGCAGTCCAACAGAGTCTTGGAAGGAACACACTCTTCAACCCATTCATACAGTCTGGTTATAGGCTCTCCATCATCACCAAAATCTAAAACAAATCCAGACAATACTCTGACAGATGAATCAACTCATGGGAAAAAAAGAGTCAAATATTTTTGACAAATATAAACAGATCAAGCAAAGGAATGAGCTCCTCAATAGAAACACCTACGCTTAATTATGGAAGAAGACCTCCACTGCTCAACACAGACTGTTATCAACTTTTGACACACAAAGAGGAAGAATATAAATGGCATTCTTACAAGCACAAGTTCCTCATCCAAGAAAAGCATTAGACTACAAAAATACTACCTTTGAATTTGATGTAAAAGATGTCCATCCAGTGGACCAAATGGATATGCATAGGTAGATAGAAGAAATGATATTCTCAACTTTCAAAAATACCTCAATGACTGCTTTTAAGTTACAAGTATCCTTAAATAATATCCAGTCCCAATTGAAGCTTGAGAATATTTCTTCTTTGGCCAAGGATAACAAAATAAAATCATTAGAATAATTGGTTCTTAATACTGGGTATGACCCAACAAATGTTAAGGCAACAGAGGAGTTGTTAAAGAAGAAGAATGTTGATATAACATCTCTTAGAAAGCATTTGAAGCTTCTAGCTACAAAATATTCACAAGCCAAAGAAGTGGCTGAGACTGAAGGCCACAAGGAAGATATGTTAAAGTTAATCATGGAACAAAATGCATAGATAAGGGAAATGGAAGAAGAGATGGACAAACTGATAAAAGAAAAGGATAAATATGTGCAGATGGCCATGATCCCACTAGATGCAGTGCCTCTGACAGGGATCAGAATAGTAGAAGGGTCCACATCAGCAAAAATTCCATCAACAATCCTAGTACATGTTTCAGATGCATTTGACAAACTTTTTAAAATCCATGGAAGATATGTCCATACAAGGGGAAGAAATAAAAAAATTACAGGAAGAGGTAAATACATTGCAGGAGTTGAAATCAATGTTCCAGTCCAATCACTAGGAACTAGAAATTGAGGATAGAACTGAAACCATCCTTGAGATCAAGAAGGTTTTGGCCAAGAAAGGTTTCGTGTTGTAGCTGGAAGAAAGGGATCAAGTGATGGACATAGGTGTGAATAGGTTCTTCATTAAGTTTGAAGTGATACACAAGAAAGGGCTTCATGGATTGTTAGTACTGAATGACAAATTGATCACTCTGCCCGATTACAAACAAAAAATGAGCACAGTGGCAAAGGACAGTTCAAAGTTTGTATGGATATAGGGAAGCATTACTGGTAAATATTTCCTGGAGACACTACAATTAGAATTAAGCATAACGCATGAAATTAAACATGTCTTCATCACTAAGCCTACCTTTTCCAAATACACAGAGATGGATGAAATATACAAGAAATTACTCAATATTTCCATCCCAAGTAAAAAAAGGTGGGAATATCTATGCACATTACTTGAGTAGAGACAATTTTGGTGTTCTAGTCAGCATGGGGAAGCAGTTAGCCAAATTCAAGGAGATGAGTCATCACCCACTTCCACTAAATCAACACCAGAGATCTGAGCAAATTTGCACAATCCCTACATTTTGTATTTAGAGATTTAGTTAGTTAGATATTCCTCCAAAATATCATGATCATTTATGACAGGATCTGTTGTAAATATTTGTATAAATACTTCTCTCTTCGAAGTATTATGGGTTGATTTTTGCATCCAAAAGATATTGTGTAAAGTTTCAAAGGATCAACCAGTAATAAAAGAGGCTTATTCACATGATTCTCATGCGAGACTGTTGGTGATGTTCTTTTCTCTCTTTGTCAATTGTTTTTCTGTAACATCCCCGACCGTCCATGCCGGGCCACACTATGCCAGAGAACTCTTTCGTTCTCTCTGCGGAACATACTGTAACATACCTAGTATCCAACTGAGCTATGCCACATAAATTTTTCGAATTGCATGCAATTAAAATATATACACACATAAATCTTGCGGAAATATATATAACGTAAACAACCAAATAAATCTGTAAATGCATAGATTCACACTGAAATAATAGTAAACATATACATGAAATACCCATAAAAATAAACGCAGTTATAACCGCACATATGATAACCCATAAAAATAAGCACGTAAAAAAAAATGCAGGATGTAAATTTATCACACAATTGACACTTATCTTGATAAGAATGTCACCAACTACGTATAGACCTTCCACGAACCTCCCAACATTAGACCACACTATTCATCACTCTCAATAGTGAGTCACCCCTGAGCTGGGACTAAACTCCACCCGGGTAAATTGATTCCTAACCAGGCTAAAGGCTCATAGACAATAGGAAAGACTCTGTCTCAGGTTCCAACTCAAACTAACAACCTACAGTCCCTCATTCCCCACATGCCTGTCCCACCCAGGAAGTGTTCCCCTTCTCTGCTCAACAATTCTTCAGCTTCCCCACTTCCTTTCTGGGCTTCAACAATAGGCCGGACAGGAAGTCTCAGAGAACTATAGCTGTAGTTTAGCACCTTTGGGAAATCAATTCCCAACAATTATCTCACCCAAAGAATTGCTCACGGGTCTGAAAAATCACCTCTTCAATATCCCACGGGCCTGACAACCTGCTTCTTTAGTCCAACTCCAAAGATAAATAGATACACCAACATAGAATGGCTATGGATACAGGTTTAGGTACAGTCATGAAGATACGAAAAATATCTCAATGGGTGTGTGCATGCTCATGGATGATTGACTAGATGATTCCATGATGGAAGGAATGATGGGAAGAATGATGGAAAAAGATGGGAAAATGAACTAAGTCCCAACAATATGTATGCATGTCCCCAACTTGAGACTTGTCATGTTCGGAGCTACTTTGGTCCACTTGTCCCCAACTTTGGAACATAGGATAAAATAATTATCCATACTTTATGATTTAAGAAATAGTAATGTAATATTCCTTTTTGGCTTAAGCTCCCTAGATTACCCATTTTCCTAACTTTTAGGCCCCTCACTTTCCCTAACCAGTGGATTTTAGTCCCGCATCTCTTTTATCGTGGTCGGTCTATGCACAATGATGTATTTTATATTAATTATGAGACATATACAAAAATAGGATGATTGGCCTTTAACATCTAGGCTCTCCAGCCTAATCAAAACATAAGCATCCTAGATTATAATAACTAGCTCACCAGCCTATAACACGTAGCATATACACAAAAGGCTACTTGGCCTCAAAATCGCGCGCACTCAAGTTGTTGCGCGCGATATCTTGGAATGTGCAAACTTCCTCATTTTACTGCGCAGTACATGCGTGCACTATGCAATGAAATGTGCATACAAAAAATGATATCAATCAGCTCACCAACTTAAGTAAATTTTCAATTATATTACATTTGGGTTCGTCCTAGGGATATTACAATCCCCTCCCCTTATTTATGCATTGTCCTCAGTGCATCATGTACCCATATACAACAAAATTTCAAAAATCCTCAAAAAGATGCGGGTATTCTGCCCGCATGGCATCCTCATGCTCCCAAGTAGCGTCCTCAGGACCATACCAGGTCCAATGGACCTTTAAAATCCCTATGGATCGATTCCAGAGCTGTTTGATTTTCCGGTCCAGAATGCATACCAGATGCACTTGAAAAGCGCCTTCTTGCTCCACCTGAATCACATTCCAATCAATAACATGATTAGCATCAGGTATATATTTCTTGAGTAATGATACATGGAATACATTATGAACATACATAGATGCAGGAAATGAAATCATATAAGCTACTGGACCAATCCTCTCTAGTATTTCAAATGGCCCACAATAACGATCTACTAACTTTGAACAATTTCCCAACTTCAGGGAACTTCTGTTGGCCTTCACTTTAAAAAATACATGATCACACACTTTAAATTCCCTGTGAGTTCTACCCTTATCAACATATCTTTTCTGCCTGTCTTGGGAAGCCTTTAAATTTTGTTTTATTTTAATCGTTTGCTCCTTCATTTCCCTGAGAAAATATCGTCCAACCACTGCTTTGTTTGTTGGGTTATCCCATCTTACTGGTGTGTTGCACTTTCTTCCATAATGTGCCTCAAATGGGATCATCTTTAGAGATGCTTGGTACCCATTGTTATAAGAAAACTCTACCAAGTGTAGGTAGTCTTCCCATTTTGATGGTTTATCCATCACATACACCCTCAACATATCGTCAATCACTTGATTCACCCTCTCTATTTTTCCATCTGTTTCTGGATGATAAGTTGTACCAAAATTCAAATTTGTTCCAAATCCATTAAATAATCCTTTCCAAAATTTAGAGGTAAATTTTGGATATCTGTCAGATACAATTGTCTTGGGTATGCCATGTAATCTAGCAATTTATTTCATATAAACATCAACAATGTTCGCTGCCTTGTGAGTGAGCTTAACTGGAATAAAATGGGCAACTTTAGTAAGCTTATCCACCACTACCATGATAGAATCATGTTGCTTGTTTGTTCTGGTAAGTTTGGTAATGAAATCCATGGTTACAACTTCCCACTTCCACTTAGGAATGGGCAATGGCTGTAGCAAACTAGCTGGGTGTCTATGCTTAGCCTTTACCTTTTGACATTCCAAATATTTGGCAATAAAATCAACAACCTCTTTCTTCATTCTTGGCCAATAATATTGGCTCTTGACAACTGCAATAGTTTTTTGATATCTTGAGTTCCCAACATAAGGTACATTATGCATTTCCCTCAATATCAAAATTTTCAACTCTTGGGAATTTGGTACATAAATTCTACCCCTGTACCTCATAATTTCATCATTATATAGCTTGTAATCTTCAATTTTCTATTGCAAATTACCTTGTTGTAATTTTGCCACTAAGTCTTTGTATTGCAAATATGATTTGCAGCCTCTATAATTTTGTCTTTCAAATATGATTGGTACATTCTAATGGTTGTAGCATGAAATTCATGCACTCTTCTGTTGAGTGCATCAACCACTTTGTTCCCTTTCCCCTTGATATGCTTTATATCAAAGTCATATTCACTTAGAAATTCTAACCATCTGGTTTGCCTAGCATTTAGAGTTGGATGATTAAATAAATATTTCAAACCATTATGGTCCGTTCTTAACTAAAACCTCCTTCCCATGAGGTAGTGTCTCCATTTCCTCAAGGCATGCACTATGGCTGCAAACTCCAAATCATGAGTGGCATAGTGTCTTTCATGCTCTTTCAACTTCCTTGATTCATAACATATAACAAACCCATTTTGAATGAGGACTCCACCAATTCCTTCTTTACATGAATCTGTGCATACAATGAAGTCTTCATTTGGGTCTACAATCCTTAGTATTGGAACACTTGTTAATAATTGTTTCAAGTGTTGGAAACTCTTTTCACAATCCAAAGTCCACTGAAACTTCACACCCTTTCTTTGCATGGAAGTGATTGGGTGTGCAATCTTTGAGAATCCTTCAATAAATCTCCTATAGTAGACTGCAAGGCCCATGAATGATCTAACCTCTATCACCTTCTTTGGCACTGACCATTCTATCATGGCTTCTATCTTCTCGGGATCCAATGCTATCCCATCCTTTGAAATGATATGCCCCAAATAATGAATTTGCTTCTGATAAAATGAGCACTTGCTCAATTTGACATACAAATGATGCTCCCTTAATACTTGTAACACCATCCTCAAATGATGTTCATGCTCTTCTTATGACATTGAATATATAAGAATGCCATCCAAAAAGACAATGAAAAACTTGTTTAAATATTCTCAGAAAACACCATTCATTAAGCACATGAAAACAATTGGTGCATTTGACAACCCAAATGGCACCATTGTGAACTCATAATGACCATACCTTGTTCTGAAGGTAGTCTTGCTGATATCTTCCTCTTTAATCCTTACCTGATGGTATCTTGACCTAAGATCTATGTTTGAAAAGATCTTTGCATCCTTCAATTGATAAAAAATATCATCAATCCTTGGAAGAGGATACTTGTTCTTAACAGTCACTTTATTCAACTGTCTGAAATCAATGCACAATCTTAATGTTCCATCTTTCTTCTTCACAAACAATACTAGGGCACCCCAAGGTGACACACTTGGGCATATATACCTCTTCTTCAGAAGTTCTTCAAGCTGCATTTGTAACTCCTTCAACTCTGGTGTACTCATTATGTAAGGAGTCTTTGACACTGGAGCTGCTCCGGGCGTTAAATTTATAGAGAATTCATTATATCTCTTTGGAGGTAGTCCTAGTACCTCCTTAAACACATCTTCAAACTCTTCCAAGACTGCATGATCATCCAAATTTGGCACCTTATCTTTAGGTGTCTCTTCCATATGCACTGCAAAAATTTGACACTCTTTTCAATAACATCTCTTCAACTGCAATGATGAAATTTCTTTGATGGTTACTGTCCTGGGAATCCCCTGCACTTTCCTTAGGCTCCCTTCTTCATCCAAGAAAGTAAATTCCTTGTTATGACAGTCTAGGATAGCATGATGTTGGTCCAACCAATCCATCCCAATTAGACAATCATAGGAACCTAAAGACAAGATGTTCAAATCTTCCCTAGTGTTCATCCCATTCATGTCCATAAGACATGACTTAACCATCTCATTAAATTTTCTTTTGGCTCCGGTAGCCAGCTGCACCAACCAAGATTTTCCATGCTTGTTTCTTGGCAAATTCAAAATTTCCACCATCTTAGGATCTATATAACTATGACTAGTTCCTGAATCAATTAAAATAACAATGGTTTGGTTGTTGATCATACCTTCCACTTCAATCATATGTGACTGATATTCTACATGCTTGTTGTCCAGGGCTGCATAGATCCTTGGTACATTTCTTCCCATGTCCTCCACTGTTTCAGCTTGCTGTACATTATGAACAGTTCTCACTTTTTCACCTTTGTGAGGACAATCTCTGTACATATGATCTCCTTTACAACCCCAACATTGAATAGGTGGCTTCCTTGGCCTTTGACCCCTTGTCTCAATTGTTCTGGTTTCTCTAGGAGTTGGTTGTCCCTGAGTATTATTTCTGAAGAACGGTGGCTTAGTTCCCTTCTTCCTTTGATCCATCTTGAATTTCTTTTTGTCTTCCCAATCTTTTTGGAAAGTCGGCCTTGATTTTTGCTGATCATAAAGGAATTTATCTTGCCTTATGGTCTCCTCCAATGTATTTGGATCATCATACTGTATTTTATCATTGATAAATGATGTCAATCCACTCAAATACATTTACATATTAATAGTCTCATCCTTGATGAAAGAGACATACTTTGGCAGTTCTAAAAACCTTCTTTCATATTCATCAATGGTCATACTCCCAAGCTTAAGTTCAAATAACTCTTTCATTTTATTGTCATAATATCTCTTAGTCAGGTATTTCTTCTCAAAATACTTCTTTAATTCCCTCCAAGTAACACTTTTCTCTTTAATGTGCTGCACCTACATAAGTTGATCCCACCACATGGATGCCTTTCCCTTGAGTTGATAGATGGAAATTCTACCTTCTGCATGAGAAGAATAATTATGCAATTGAAAATACTTTCTCATGCCCAGCAACCATGTATCTGCATCTTCATCCTTCTTGTTCTCACCATCAAATGTAGGAGGTTTGATTTTGTTCATTTCTCCCCGTAGCTCATCCACCCCAAACCTCTTATGATTTTTGACAGGGGATGGACTTGAGATGCTGCCTTATCTCTTATTGGAATGCCTTAGGGAGTGATGGCGATGTCTGCTAACACTTCTTTCTTTTCTTTTCTCATCAGAAGGTCAATGACTTCCTGATTTTCTTGAGCCACTCTCCTTATCCAATTTCTTTTCTATTCAGTTCAAGCTCTGCAATAACTTCATGTTGAAGTCATCCTACTGCTCCTTAGCTCTCATAAGCCTTTCATTGTCATCTCTATGGATTTGTACATCCTTCTACAAATTTTTAATGGTCTCTTCCATATTCATGTTTTCATTCCTTTCATCTCCATGTCCATTGGAGTTTGTTCCTTCAATGCCCAAATGGAAATCCATCCCTCTAATCTCATCCTCCTAACTGTATGTCCCCTATGCCTCTTCCATTCCTTTGGACTCTATGCTGATATTTATCTGATCTAGTTGTTGTTAACTATGCAAAATGTGCATCCAACAAAACTTTGTCAGGCTAACTGTTTCAACAATTTCATGAAAATATGAACCATTCTGGTTCAATAATATATATCAGAATTGTTTCTTATGATTTATTGAAAACTCGAGTGTCCATATCAATTTTATGGGTGGATAATTATATTCCACTATCCAATACCTTTCCAACGCCTACTCCCATGCTTAATTCCGAGTCTTGAGCAGAAAGTTATGGCTATTTAAAAATTGCCCATTAATTTTTCTGTTCATTTTTCAACTTGGCGCAACTCTGCGTTGTAAATATGAAATTTCGCACCTACTCCATTGGATTTTTTGTAGGATCTCAATTGGTTTTCTTAATATAGATCTTATGGACACTCTATCCAAGTTTCACCTCTTTCTGGGTTCTGGGATACTAGTTACAGCCTGCTGAAATTTCAGACCATAATACCCTATTGTAACTGGTATGCTACAGGTACTTTATTTTCCATATTAATTCTTTTAACATGCCCATAAATTTAATTCAGCTCTAGGACTGTATTCTATGGCTCAATAGATTTCCATTGAATACTCTTGCACCTTAATCTGATTCCGGAGCAGAAAGTTATGGCCCTTTGAAGTTAGTTGGGTCATAAAATTTACCCTCCACTGTTTGTGCTGTAACTTTCTCATAAAAGCTCCGATTGACGAATGGTTTACACCATTAGAAATCTCTCTCCAGGCTCTTTTATTTGAGCTGCAAAGAAAAAGTGTGCCTTGGCACAATATTTTCTCATGGTTTTTGAGTAGCTAAAAATTCTCTTAAGGGCCTCAAAAACATGCTGCAAAAAGTTGACATTCAAATAGTATAAAATGTCTCGGAAATTCGTTGGTTTTCTGTTGTTGTTCACCCTTCAAACAACTTCCTGCACACAAATTTCAACATGTAAACCATATTTACCATGCACAACAACACTAGGTAAATTGTGCTTCACACACTTTAAAACCACTGTGTGTCACTTCTCAGTCGCGCCAATAACTTGCACGCACTACTTTTATGTCGCATGCTAATAACTTGCACGCACTACTTTTATGTCGCACGCCAATAACTTGCACGCACTACTTTTATGTCGCATGCCAATATCCACTGCGTGCAATTTTGGTTCTTTCTCTATTACATGTTGCATGGATTTTTTGTATCGCGCGTTGTTATTCCGTGCGCATTTTACTCTACGCGCTTCACCATGCTAGATTTTAGTACACCCCACGACGCTCCAATACTCTGCGCGCACCATTAACTAAATTGTCGTGTGACAACATATACCCAAATTGCGCATGCACCAACCAAAATCCTCTATGCTTTGCTAATACTACGCACACCATGCACGCCATTATTATTTTTCCGCACGGTGCCAAAATTTAGTGTGCACACCCGCACACCAACATTTTTCCGCGCAACGCCCAAAATTTAGTGCGCACACCCGCACACCAACATTTTTCCGCGCGGTACCAAATTTTAGTGCCCGCACCAATACACTAGCATTTTTCTGTGCAACACCCAATTTTTACATATCATAAGCCTTTTACTACACATCCTACATTTTTAGTGCACCCTCCTGCGCACATTAATTTTTATGCACAACAATTCCTCGTGAATTTTATTGCATAAATTGGGGCTTTTGCTTAACTTTTTCCCCATTTCTTCCATAGACATTCTGCAGCTAAAAATTTTATTCAATTTCACCCTGATAACACCAATTCAACCTATGCAAAAACAAATCGTTGTAAGTTGACATTTCTGGAACGAATTTATCCAAAATCAATTCACGAATTGAGAATTTTAACCACTAAACTCGCTCCATCTATCATGGCTTCACTGTAACTTCAAATTCGACCCATTCTAGATCCGAATTTGCTAGAACATATATTAAATTGGAAATATCTCATCACTTGGCTGAATTTCTCGAATTTCTCATGAATTTAACAACAGAAATTGGGGCTTTTCCCCAATTCCGCCTAGTTGTTGTTACTTTTTACCATGAACGCTCTACAAACTAAAATTTGGCCACTTCGAAATAAATCCTTTGTGACATTTCGCTTCAACTCAACTTTCTCGGTCCATCCAGGCTCAGTGTTGAAAACTGAAGCTTTGATACCATGTTGTAACGTCCCCGACCGCCCATGCTGGGCCATGCTAAGCTAGAGAACTCTTTCATTCTCTATGTGGAACATACTGTAACATACCCAGTATCTAACTAAGCTATGCCACATAAATTTTTCGAACTGCATGCAATTAAAATATATACACACAGAACTCTTGCGTAAACACACACACACACACACACACACACATAAAACGTAAACAACCAAATAGATCTGTAAATGCAAGGATTCACACTAAAATAAAAGTAAACATATACATGCAGCATATACAGGAAATACCCATAAAAATAAACACAGTTATAACTGCACATATGATAACCCATAAAAATAAGCACGTAAATAATAATGCATCATGTAAATTTATCACAGAATTGGCACTTGTATTGATAAGAATGTCACCAACTACGTGCAGACCTTCCACGAACCTCCCAGCCTTAGACCACACTATTCATTACTCTCAACAATGAGTCACCCCCAAGATGGGACTAAACTCCACCCAGGTAAAGGGATTCCTAACCAGGATAAAGGCTCATAGACAATAGGAAAGACTCCATATCAGGTGCCAACTCAAACTAACAACCTATAGTCCCTCATTCCCCACATGCCTGTCCCACCCAGGAAGTGTGCCCCTTCTCTTCTCAACAGTCCTTCGGCTTCCTCACTTCCTTTCCTGGCTTTAGCAACAGGCCGGATAGGAAGTCTTAGAGCAATGTAGCTGCAGTTTAGCACCTTCGAGAAATCAATTCCCAATAATTATCTCACCCAAAGAATTGCTCATAGGTCCGACAACCCGCCTCTTTAATATCCCACGGGCTTGACAACCCATTTCTTCAGTCTAACTCCCAAGCTAACCAGATACACCAACACATAATGGCTATGGATACAGGTTTAGGTACAATCATGAAGATACAAAGGATAGCTCAATGGGTGTGTGCATGTTGATGGATGATTGACTGGATGACTCCATGATGGAAAAATATGGGAAAATGAACTAAGTCCCAACAATATGTATGCATGTCCCCAAATTGACACTTGTCATGTTGGGAGCTACTTTGGCCCACTTGTCCCCATTTTTGGAACTTAGGATAAAATAAATTTCCATACTTTATGATTTAATAAATATTAATATAATATTCCTTTTTGGCTTAAGCTCCCTAGCTTACCCCTTTTCCTTAAATTTTAGGCCCCTCCCTTTCCTTAACCAGTGTAGTTTAGTCCCCCATCTCTTTTACCATGGTCGATCTATGTGTAACAATGTATTTTATATTAATTATGAGACATACACAAAAATAGGCGCACTGGCCTTTAACATCTAGGCTCTCCGGCCTAATCAAAACATAAGTATCCTAGCTTATAATAACTAGCTCACCGGCCTATAAAACATAGCATATACACAAAAGGCTACTTGGCCTCAAAATCGCACGCACTCAAGTTGCTGCGTGCGGTATCCTGGAATATGCAAACTTCCTCATTTTACTGTGCAATAAATGCGCGCACTATGCCATGAAATGTGCATACAAAAAATGATATCAATCAACTCACCAACTTAAGTACATTTTCAATTACATTACATTTGGGTTCGGGATGGGGATATTACATTTTCCATTCTCTGTAATCATTGCATGTGTTTCCAATTTTAATCATTAAAAGAAAGTTAAAGAACACAATTTATTTCATTATACTCTGTCTCTGGTTTTTCAATGATCTTCATGTTGTTCATCTGAAACTAAGTAAAATAATTCTTAACTGCTCTTCTACTTATTGGATTTACCCCTCTTTTCCTCTTATTCATTTCATTTGATTCAAATAGATCCAACAATTTTACTACCCTGCTCTGTGGAGAAAACCTTATTAAAAGTTGAAACATGTCCTTATATTTAAGTATGGAGCCCATAGCCCAATGGAAAATTAAGAATTCATTCAACCATATATTTCAAACACACAAACACCGAACTTTCATAACTAGCCTAACACTCAAAACTCAAAAAAATCTAAATCTTATAGAGAGATCCCTTTTTGAAG
This sequence comes from Picea engelmannii, assembly GCA_009831015.1. Classification (NCBI taxonomy): domain Eukaryota; kingdom Viridiplantae; phylum Streptophyta; class Pinopsida; order Pinales; family Pinaceae; genus Picea; species Picea engelmannii. The sequence goes on from ML777505.1 coordinate 54,625, forward strand.
CTGGCAGGGCTAGATCCCAGCTTCCAAAGTGGTTTGGTAGTTACCTCTGTTTTTTCTTCTACAACCTTTGGAAATTATAGAGTGATAACATAGTGGCGACCGTACTGGGGAAGAACAAATTTTCCAATTTTATGAATTATCTTCCTTAAGTAAGAAGACTTTATTTCTGGAAAATCAAAGATCTAAATTTTAAGAGATAAATGTTCAGAGGTTGTAAAAATTTGTAAATAATTAATTAGTTTTTTTTTTTTTTTTTTAAAGTTTAAGTTCTTGCTCCAAAAAGAATCCACACCGGATCTCATCTTGATCTAGAACTTGTAAAAGTAGTAGATAACCCTGAAAAGGTGATCAGAAAAATAAGTTTAGCAGAAATTCAAGGGAGTAGTAGTCCTCCTCCTAGGGAAACCTCTCTTCCATAGAAGTTTTTTCACAATCCAAGACATCCAGTTTGATCTACCATTTTAGCATAGTCTATTCAAAACCAAATATGATAGCTTTGTGGATGAAACAATTTTAGATCAAGCTATCCTTCAACCTAATAATCCTGAAAGACACTCTCCTGGATAAGATCTTGATTAGAAAATCCTTCAAAATTTTGAGAAGTTACAAGATCTAGCATCATACTTTGATCAAGCTTTGCATAAATCCTACATTCAACAGTTTGTTGAGATTTCTTCCTTGAACATATTTTCATCATCTATCAATACTAAATCAGTTCATTCTATATCTTCTAGCCCTGCTTCTTCCATATCTTCCACCACTTATCCAACTAATTCATAGGTTGTGATTCATCTTTTCACAAGAGTTTTTGATATCCATCATCCTCCACCAATCATGGCAATAATATATGCTCCCCTCGTTTTGGCTTCTCCCTTACACAATATGCCCCAGGATTATCAAACTAGGATTCCTCAGTTTGATGGCACTGGAAATATGACTTCACAACAACATGTTGACAAGATGAATGACTTCTTTGACTTGCAAGAAGTTGATGAAGAAGATGTCAAAATGAGATTGTTTTCCCAAAGCTTATATGGAGAAGTCAGGAAATGGTTCAAATCCTTACCAGCTGTTAGCCTAAATGAAATTACTGCATTTCACCAATCATTCCTCAATAGATGGGAATTTAAGAAAAATCCACTTCAAATCTTATTTGAATATGAAAGTATTAAAAGAAACCAAGGGGAAAGTGTACAGGATTATTGCACTAGATTTAACAATATTTATAATGCAATTCCAAAAAACATTAAACCTCCTTGAGGTTTAGCTTTGATCAAATTCCTTGATGGTTTTGATGCTGACATGTCCTATCAATTGAGAGAAAGAAACCCTGCAACTTTGGAAGAGATGCAAAGAGATGTTGTAAGTGTAGAGGCAAATCTATTAGCTAAGAGAGCTAGACAAATAATAGAGAGGAGAGTAACTATCAAAGAAAAACCATCTACCTCTTCTGTTGATGCTAAGATAGACTCATTAGTCATAACCATGGAAAGGATGAAGGAAAGATTAGACATCACTGATAGGACTCCACCAAGATAAAATCAACCTAGTCCCCAAATTAGAAATCCTAATTTTAGGAGAAATCCACCCCAAATCAAACAAAGAGAACAAAGAGAACAACGATGCCTAGATCAACATATTAGGCCCCCTTTTCAAGAAAATTATGTTGATGATGGGGAAGAAACAATTGAGGGAGTTGATAACGTTCAGATTAATTTAATGGGAGTAAATGATAATGATTCTATTTTTCTTACCCAATAAGAATAAGATCTTTTCCTTCTTTCACAAACTGAAATTGATGAGGAAGAATCAGATCAACAAGCTTTTGAAAATGCAATTCTGAAAGTTCATAGGTAGTATAATCTGAGAATTAAGAATTCTAATGATAATCCAACTAAGAAATCTCTTGACTTTAGAAAGAAAACATACACAAATGCCAAGAAAGTTCGTGATAGTCCCCCTAAGAAAAACTCAGAGGTCCCAACCAAAAGAACATCTGATTTTGTCTCAAAAACAACTCAAACTAATGCTCCCTCCACCAGCCAACCCAACGATACTTCACAGAAGAATTTTGTTGAGAAATCATATTTTTATAACCAAAATAAAACTCAAACCTTATTCAACTTGGAAAGTTAATTGGTAAAACTCAAGATACCCATTCCTCTAACAGAGTTAATGAATACAAATGCTTATAGATCATAAGTGATAAAATCTCTGAACATAGAGGCAGGTACAGATACAGTAAATATTGTTGATGATCAACCAAAATTATTATTTGGGCCTGAAGTTGATGGAAAATCTGAAAGTGGTGTTGTCCCTCCATTTTACATCAGTTTAAACATTCATGACAAGACTTTGCACAATACCATGCTGGAATTTGGTGCTTCCCACAACCTTGTGCCTAAGGATGTTATGGAAAAATTAGGACTTGATATCACTAGACCATACAAAGATTTATATTATTTTGATTCAAGTAAAGTGAAATGCATAGGTATTATCAAATATTTGTGTATTACTTTAGCACAAATCCTAGCCAAGTGTATGGTAATGGACATAGTTGTTGCAGATATACCCCCTAAATATGGCATGTTACTTTCTCTCTCATGGGGAGCGAAGTTACAAGGTACCCTTCAACTTGACATGTCTTATGCCACCGTCCCATTATTTGGTCAACAAAGGATATTATATAGGGAGACACTGATGAAATACATGGTCAGTAGTCAACATAAACAACACAATTATCCCTTATATTATGTTCATTCAGACGTTGACTCATTTATCTTGTAGAATGATGGAGATATGGAAACACAAATTGCCAATTTAGAAGATGATGTTTATAACATGGAAGAGGACAAAACAACTTTTGAATAAAATGTAACAATAATGGTAAAATTTGATAAACAAAAGGAACCTTTGTGGAGTTTAGACGTTGATGGTGGTGTTAGTAAGGAAGGATCAGGAGCCGATGTGTGGGTTTCTAATTCAAAAACAAATCATACAGAAAGTCAATCCTACAAGTTGAACTTTTCATTGTACCAACAATATAGCTGAATATGAAGCCTTAATGCTAGGTTAGCAACTGTTAAAGAAGATTGATGCTAAGAGAATTTCAATTCAGGGTGATTCTGAACTGATAATAAAACAGATCAAAGGTGAATAATCTACTAAACACCCAAGATTGATATCCTACAAAAATGTTGTCCTAGATTTTCATAAGTGCTTTACTGAATATGATTTTCTAGCCATTCCCAGACACCAAAACATTCTTGTTGATGGTATAGATACCTCTGCAGCTACCTGCAAGATACCATTTCATCCTAATCACTAGTACACAGTTGATGTGAAGTGCACACCCATTGTCGCAGACAACATTAGGTATTGACAAATTTTTGGAAATAATGAACAAATTGAAAATTTCTTGCAATCGAAGAATGAATTTTAATGTGCCAACATAGATGTTGATTGTGATGATAAAAAAACAAAATGTAGATAAAATGGGTTTAGAAGAAATAAATAAAAAACAAGAAGATCTGGACATTTTTCAATTGAAAGATAATATTCTGCCTAGAGGATTAGTCCCTGTGGAAGAGTTGTTTGATTTTGATGATCTGGCCAAAAAACCTAAAATTGAATCTACTGGAAAGGAAGTTGAAGATTGCAACATCGGAACTGAAAAAGAACCAAAGATGATTAAACTGTCTAAATCTTTACCTCTTGTTCAAAAACATAAATATATAGAATTATTGAGAGAATTTATAGATGTTTTTGCATGGAGTTATGAAGATCTGAAATCTTATGACACTAGCATTATAGAGCATAAAATTCCCATAAAGTAAGACTAAAATCCTTTTAAATAAAAACTTAGGAGGATTAACCCAAGGTCGATGCCTCTGACTGAAAAATAAAAAAAAATATGTATGATGCTAAAATCATTGTCCTATTAAGATTTTCTAAATGGGTATCAAATTCAGTTCCAACCAAGAAGAAGAGTGGAGAAATCAGACTGTGCATTGATTTTAGAAACCTTAATAAAGTCTCCCTCAAAGAGAACTACCCCTTGCAAAAAATGGACCATATTTTGTAGAAGGTAGTTGGGTCTAGTAGAATTTCTCAGTTAGATGGTTTTTCTGGTTACAATTAAGTTTTAGTCCACCATGATAATAAAGAAAAAACAACATTTACTACACCTTGGGGCACTTGCATGCATGTGAAAATGCCTTTTGGTTTAAAGAATGTTGGGGCTACATTTCAAAGAGAAATGGATATTGCTTTTGTGGATGAACTTGGAAGATTCATTGTTATATACATGGATGATATCATTGTTTTTTCAAAAACATATGAAGAACACTTGCTCCACCTAAGAAGAGTTTTTGAAAAATGCAGGAGATTTGGAGTTTCCCTTAATCCAAAGAAAACATTGTTTGGTTTAGAAGAAGGTAAACTGCTAGGACATATAATCTCAAAGGATGGAATTAAAACTGATCCCAGCAGATTTGAAGCCATTTAAAAAATAGATCATCCCAGAAACATAAAAGAATTACATTCTTTCATTGACAAAATAAACTTTCTAAAAAGATTTATCCCTAAGTTGGCAAAACTTCTATGAAATATAAAAAATATGTTGAAAAAAGACACAAAAATAAAATGGACCATAGAATAAAAACATTCATTTGATCAAGTGAAACAAGCCTTAACACAACCCCTTGTGCTTATCATCCTTGATTTCATAAAAGATTTCATCCTATTCTCTTTTGCCTCTGAGCATACTATTGTAGCAATTCTCTTGCAGAAGAACAATGAAGGCCATGAACAACCTATTGCTTTCTTCAACAAATCCTTAAGAGATGTTGCACTGAATTACAACATCATGGAAAATAAAGATTTTGATTTGGTTAAAGCAATCAAATATTTCAAAGTATATATTCTCCATTCACATATAATTGCTTATGTCCCAAATTCTATGGAGAAAGATATTTTGACCCAAGGCAATCCTGATGGAAAAAGAGGTAAATGAATTGCTATTATCCTTGAATATGATATTGATATCAAACCAAACAAGCTTTTTAAGGGTCAGGGATTAGCTAAATTAAAGGCTAAGTCCAATTTTCATGCTTTGGATATAAATTTTCTTGCTGCAGTGAATGAACAAGAAGAGCAGGCGACTCCACAAGTTAAAGAGGATTTCTCAACCTCTCCCTGGTATGAAGACCTGATTTTTGTTTTACATCATTTACAATCTCCTTCTGGTTTAACCAAGACTAAAGCTATATTTCTTAAACTCAAAGATATAAAGTATTGTATTTTAAATGGCAATTTGTATTGGAAAGATGTTGGATGGATTTTACTAAATTGTTTATTGAAATATGAGGTAGATAAATCTTTGCAAGAAGTTCATGAAGGAGATTGTGGTGGACACTTGAACTGGAAGACCACTTCCAAAAAAATTCTAAGAGTTGGTTTTTACTGGTCAACCTTATTTGCAGGATGTCCACAAGAAAGTGACCTCCTGTCACAGCTGTCAAATATTTGAAGGCAAAAGGAAACTACTGCCTTTACCCTTGAAACCAATATCAGTTGAAACTCCTTTTCAACAATGGGCTTTCGATTTCATTGGATAAATCCATCCACTATCATCATGCCAGCACAAATGGATTCTCACAACCACTAACTATTTTATCAAGTGGATGGAAGTTGTACCTACAAGGCAAGCCACTGATGCTATGATTATTAAGTTTTTAGAAACTAACATTCTTTCAAGATTTGGATGTCCCGGAAAAATCATCACTGACAATGCAACAACATACAAATCAAAGAATATGGTGGAGTTTTGCAGCAAATATCAAATTACCTTAGGACACTTTATTGCCTTTTACCCTCGAGGGAATGGATTAGTAGATTCTTCAAACAAGAGTATGTTCAATATCATCAAAACGTTATTGAGAGATAACAAAAATTCATGCCACAATAAGTTGGTGAATGCATTATGGGAAGACAGACTTACTACAAAGAGATCAATTGGCATGTCCCCATACCAGTTTTTTATGGAATGGATGATGTTTTTTCCACTTCTTTAGGTGTCCCTGTCATGAAATTAATGCAAGAAGTACAAGTAGAACTGAATGACACCCAGAGGAGAATTAATTAGACCACACAACTGTAACAGTCCATAGAAGAGGTCTACAATCAAACTCAAGTGATTCAGGAAAATATAAAGAAGATCTATGATAGAATAACTAAGGCTAATGATTTCCAGATAGGAGACAAAGTACTGAAATGGGATTCAAGGAATGAAGAGAAGGGAAAGCATGGAAAAATTGAGAATTTATTGAAAGATCCATACATAATCCATGCTTATAGAGGAAGCAATGCATTCTTGATCAAGGACATGGATGGAGAAGATCTGCCAGGAGGACCTATCAATGGTAGAATGCTCAAGAACTATTTTTCATTGGAATAAAAGCATTCCTCACCCATTTCATTGTAAATACCATTTTACTTTTTTCTGTCATGAGTGGGTGACTTATATCAGAGGTTGAAGCCCGAAGAGAAGGCCCTAAGCCAATGATTAGTTGTCACCATGTTGACATCTACATTAAAACTAATTAGATGCAGAAAGTATTGGATAAGATGATTCAAGGCGACCAGTAACTGGTTCTTGCTACCTCATAGGGAGAGCACCATCCCCAAGTGGAGCCACTGTTATAACCCTATATTTCATAGTATTACCTGGTGATTGAAATTTCTTCCTCCAGTCATTTTACATTGTAAATAATATTTCATTCTGCAAATGATTTCCAAAAAGAAAAAGAAAAAGATAAAGATAAAGATAAAAATAGAAAAAAAGAAAAGAGGGTATAAAAGAAACANNNNAAAAAAAAAAAAAAAAAAAAGATAAACAAGAAAACCCCACCAAAATAAAATTAGTTTGAATCATACTGTCTAATCTTGATCAAACTTTTTAAATTTGTTGTTGATAGGTTAGAGAATAAGTTTGGTCAAACTATTTAATCTTGGCCAAAGTAGTAGGTTAGAGTAATAATTAATCCAAGAGTCTAATATGGATTAATGTGTTAGATGCCTAGGTTAGGAGACAAATTAGATGGTTTTTGTCTTAAGAAGATTGAAAGGGGATTTCAAAATATACCCCTAGTTGATTAAATTTGGTTATTTTATCTTAGGAGAATAAAATTATAGTGTAAAGGTGCAAAATTCAAACTTGGCGCTTCATGGCGCATATTTTTATCCTAAGGTTGGAAGTGGACAAGAATTTTTGTCTTGTAGTGCTTAACTCCCGCACAAGTCTCCATCAATGACATCCATCTCGTTCCCGATCAATGGTCCACAACCATTTTCAGATCCCCCCGACCTTTCTAACTTTAACGGTGGGGGGGGGTCCTAAAAGTGGTTTCCCCCCACATCAGTCCCACCTAACGTGGCATGTCCTCAAAATTTCAGACACCCCCTCCTATTTCCACTTACCGCCTATCCCCCCCTCTGAAATCTACCAAACCAAAACATGATACCACTCACCTCACCTCACCACCGTAATCCTATCATTACATGCCATCTTTCCTATTCTACATACTCGTTAGTTAATTAAAACATTCCCTGTGAGCGTTAACCACCCTGTAACAACCCCGCACCATAATGGGTATCTATTGTACACCTTAAAACCCCATTTCACATCTTGTGACGCCATTTTCTGATACAGACACCATGGATACCGCGTCGAACCAAGATGTCAAGTTAATCGCCACCACCTTTCACCGTCAATAGGAGAATATTTCCCTGGGTAACATAGTTCTGCCATTATTTTATTTCAAGATCTATCAATTATTTCCCCCAAGGATAAATTTGAAGATACATCCGAGAACCCAATCCTTCCCCCTCCTGTCGACCTGGACCACATCCCTCTGGCAAATAAGGATTACAAAGTCACAAAGACGAGGTGTGAATTCAACTTCTTCGAATTGCACTCATGGATGAAAGATATTTTTCTAGACCAGAGTGATGAAATTGGACTATGGAAGTCCAATTTTCCTCTGTACATGTTTCCTCAAACTCACCATTTTCTTGAATTTAATATCATATGTCAAGCCCGCTACCTGCCCGACCAAAGAGACATTTCTTCCTCCTCTGGTGAAACATTGTTCACAGTCACCTCTAAAGCCATTAACCAGGTGTTGCTGATCCCTAGAAATGACTCAGCCATCCCATTCTCCATTGAATCCCTAAATGACCTATACTAGAAACTCACTTTCCCCCAAAGAGCCCAGATCTTTGAGATTTTCCTCCCATAAGATGCCCAATTTTCCAAGAAGAATCCACCTTACTTACCTTCCATTTTCACTGTCAAAGCCAACCAGATCATTTCCATGCTTTCTTACCTGTTAGGTTATTACTCATATGAATGCACAGATGAGCCTTTTTTAGTTTTTCTATCCATAGTTTCTACAAAAGAAAGGGTTTCCATTAAATTGAACTTCGGTCAATTTTTGACTGACAATATTCATGATCAGTTATCCAGGTTTCCAACCGAAGGGATTTTCAGATACTCTTCAGTTTTGGTCTACATGTTTTTATTCTACTAGTCAGACAGGTTTTCCTATGCACTTTAGAAGTTAAACCAAGAAGGAAGCCCACAGTCAGTGACATCATGGACCTCATTGGTGAGGAAAAATTCAATAGAGTACAACTTCAAGGACTTTAAAGATCAATTCATTCACCTAGTTGTTTGTATGCTAAAGAACAACATAGATCCAATGATCAGTGAACAAATTCAGAAGTTCTTTCACCTATCTGATCAATCTAATACATGGGATTGGTATTTATACCAAAATCATATAGAGATAAGGGTATATGGGTATGAGCTCCCTCCTTACAAATTTCCCAAATACCTCCTAGTGAGGATTTTTGCACTAGAATATATAAGGCAAATGGTGAATTTAGATGACATTCACTTTGTTGCAACAAAGAAAAATTCCCAGCTCGGAATCAAAACCCAAACTGGACCTTTCATCTGCAACAACAAATCAACAAGAGAAGAAGCAAATAACCTCTTGAAACAAATGAGATTCCCTCTGAGTTCCACTTGGTCATATGACCCATTTGGTGTCATTTATAAACAAAAAATCAAACAAAGGAGCACTCCTTATGTTCACACATAGAGGCCAGAGGTGGAAATATACATGAACCAGACAAAGTGGTAGGAGAACACATTGCAAGAACCAGAGGAGCAGCCTATCCCTGTAACCACTTCACAGACTAATACACCCCAAAATAAAGAAAAAAAGATATCAATGAAGGAAGTTTCTCCTTCAGTCACAGAGGTATCAACTAAGGATTTCCAAGTATACAAAAAGAGGGCCAAAACCAGTCATACACTAGATTTACTCAAGGAGGGAGAAATGCAGTCCACCATAGTATTAGAAGGACCACACTCTTCAACCCATTGATGCCAATGGTTTGATTGATTGATGTAAAGTGATTGATTGATGCCAAATTATTGATTGATTGATGATTGATGTAATGTAATATGTATTTTCCTTGATGAGAATGCATAGATGAAGACGGATCAATGAGTTGTCATTGATATGATGAAGATGGATCAATGAGTTGTCATTGATACATGATGAAGATGGATCAATGTGGTTTCATTGGTATATGATGAATTGTTGGAAAAATGTATAGATGACTCATTATTGCCTTATCATGATTGATAAGGTGCACAAATGGATGAACTCCAAAGTGGTCCCCCTTATGGTGAAATCCCTCACGGGAAGACGCTTTGCGGATTGAGTTGTCCTAGAAGAATGGTTGGAGGATCCATGCTCTCATTATTATCTTATCATGATTGATAAGGTGCACAAATGGATGAACTCCAAAGTGGTCCCCTTATGGTGAAATCCATCATGGGAAGACGCTTTGCGGATTGAGTTATCCTAGAAGAATGGTTGGAGGACCCATGCTTGTATGTGGAATAATGAGATGAAGATCAAGGAAATTGTTGGTGAAACTATCCTAGATGGATAGTGCTTGTCATGCCATTTTCGGTAGTATGTGGAATGTCACATAAATCCTCATGGTTTGAGAGTTATGTCTTTACGAAGATGAAGGACCCCCACATGAAGGCTTGAAGCCCCCAAGGTCAAAGAAGTCAAAGTGACCTAAAAGAAGAAATCATTATTTAAATGATAAAGTAAAGTGACAAAGTCAAGGTGGATCATTTAAATAATAAAGAGAAGTGGCAAAATCAAGAAATGATAAAGTAAGGTGACAAAATCAAGAAGGAATATTTAAATGATAAAGTATTGGGGAACTTTCTATTTATGGAAAGTGGTTAACCTTAAAATAAGGAAAATAGGTTAAGTGACCTAGAAATGGGTTAATATTATTTAAATGATAAAGTAAAGTGACAAAGTCAAGGTGGATTATTTAAATAATAAAGAGAAGTGACAAAATCAAGAAATGATAAAGTAAGGTGACAAAATCAAGAAGGAATATTTAAATGATAAAGTATTGGATAACTTTCTATTCATGGAAAGTGGTTAACCCTAAAATAAGGAAAATAAGTTAAGTGACCTAGAATTAGTTAATATTATTTAAATGATAAAGTAAAGTGACAAAGTCAAGTTGGATTATTTAAATAATAAAGAGAAGTGACAAAATCAAGAAATGGTAAAGTAAGGTGACAAAATCAAGAAGAAATATTTAAATGATAAAGTATTGGAGAACTTTCTATTTATGGAAAGTGGTTAACCCTAAAATAAAGAAAATAGGTTTAAAAATGGGTTAAGTGACCTAGATGATGAAAGTATAAATAATATAGCAATGGTCTCTTGTAGATCATCCTTTTTGTGGATTAATCGAGAGCTTCTTGTGAGAATAGTTTTTGGAGTATTGATGGAGAGCTTCTTGTGAGAGATTCTTGAGCATTTTTGGTGTGGAACACTTGATAATATTGAATATATATAGGTGAATAAGGTAAACAAAGGATATATAAGCCAAATTTCATAGGAAAGGTGAAGAAAAGAGGGCCGGAATTCAAGGGAGGATAAATTCTTTTCATGATGCTTTCTAAGGTATGTTATTTACAGGTTATCTCACCATTTTCGTAATAAATTTATTTCTATAATGACACAGACCGTGAGATTGATATTCCATTGAGTAAACATATCCAAGTATATGTGGTAAAAAAATCATATTGTGGTTCTTTTTATTTTTGGAGATACACTCCGTGGAAAATAGGGTTTGTGGCTAGTCCTGAAACTAGTCTAAAACAAGTGTTTTGGGTAAAAAAATCATAACTTCTTCATAACAGATCCAAATTCAGTGAGAACAATTTTTTTGGTTATATTACCCTATATAGTATTCCATGTAATAGTTTCATATCGTTTCAACAAATATTCCGTGCGGGGCACACTCTACAAGGTCACTCTCTAGAACAAGCCAAAATTCAACAAGGTATGCCATTTTTGCTATAACTCATTTTTTGAGAGGTTCCAAGTAGTGAAACCTAGAGGAATTGCATAAAACACAATGAATAAAATTGTGTATCATTTTGAGATATTCATTCATTACAAGTACAAAGTAATGATTATTTCAAGTTAGGGTTGTTGACTAATCCAAAACTAGTCATGGTTGAGACAAACAGTTGATGAGTTGGCACATACATGAGGTGTATATTTGATGATTTTGGTACATATTGATGAGTCATTGTTGATGATTAGTTGACACATGATTGGTATATACTTGGTACATGGTTGGATACACTTGTTTATGGTACATGTTGATTATAGGTTGTTTGGCACAGGTTGGTGCATGGTTGATGCACTTGTTTATGGTACAGATTGATATATGTTGAAGATTGTTGCCTCATCTAAGTTGGTGATGAGGTTGTAAGTTGAGTCTTGCATTATAGAGCTGGTGCTCTTGTAGAGTTTTACTCTATTCAATTGTTGCTGAAAAACCCCAAGGATTGTAGTCCGTAATAAAAAGAAAATTGTACATACATCTTGTGTTCTTTGTGTTCCTTGTGGTGATGAATTGTTGATAATATATTGCTGATATATGTTGCTGATATGTGTTGACATTTAACTGGTTATAAATGACAACAATGAGTAATGATTTAATGGTGATTGTTAACTAAGGAGTTTTTGAAAAAGATCCCTACACTGTTCACCCCCCCCCCTCTAAGTATAGTCGGTGTGTCCAACAGAAATGCAGTCCACCATAGTATTGGAAGGACCACACTCTTCAACTCGTTCAGACAGTCTGGCTATAGAATCTCCATCATCGCCAACATATCAAAGAAACCCAGAAACTACTCCTATAGCCGAATCATCTCATGTGAAAAAAGAGTCGAATATTTTTGACAAATATAAATAGATCAAGAAAAGGAATAAGCTCCTAAACAACAACACCTACGCTCAATTCTGGAAGAAGACCTCCACTTCTCAACACATACTACTGGCAACTTTTGACATAGAAAGAGAAAGAATGCAAATTGCATTCTTACAAGCACAAGTTACTCATCCAAGAACAACTACAGACTAGATGGATATGCATAGGCAGACAGGAGAAATGATATTCTCAACTTTGAAAAATACCTCAATGACTAGTTCTAAGTTACAGGTATACTTAAATAATATATAGTCCCAATTGAAACTTGAGAATATTTCTTCTTTGGCCAAGGATAACAAAATAAAGTCATTAGAAGAATTGGTTCTTAAAATTGTGTATGACACAACAAATGTCAAGGCAACAAAGGAATTGTTAAAGAAAAAGAATGATGATATACCATCTCTTAGAAAGAAGTTGAAGCTTCCAGCTACAGAAGATTCACAATCTAAAGAAGTGGCTGAGACTGAAGGCCACAAGGAAGAGATGTTAAAGTTAATCATGGAACAAAATGCACAGATAAGGGAAATGGAATGAGAAATTGACAAACTGATAAAAGAAAAGGAGTAAAATGTGCAGATGGCCATGATCCCACTGGATGAAATTCCCCTGACAGGGTTCAGAACAACAAAAGGTTCCACATCAATAGAAATTCCAGCAACAATCCCAATACAAGTCTCATATGCATCTGACAAAATTGTAAAATCCATGGAAGATATATCCATACAAGGGGAAGAAATCAGAAAATTACAGGAAGAGGTAAAGACATTGCAGGTGTTGAAATCAATGTTCTAGGACAGTCACCAGGTAGATATGCATAAGTCTCAAAGGCTTAGTCAACAATTACAACAATTAGGGAAAGAGACTGCCATGGAAAATACCTTAGCCCAAGGTAAGGAAAACATATGGATATATATCAACAAATCCATGTCAGAAATATGCCCCCCCATACATATCATTTTCGAACAACATGAATTAGTACAGAAATCTAGGGGAGCAACTTAAATCATCAAGGAAGAATTGGGAGAAAGACCCATAGAGGCCACTGAACTTATCAGACTTCTAAACTCCAAAAAAAAATAGGAGTTAGAAGAACTGGAGATTGAGGAAATAACTGAAACCATCCTTGAGATCAAGAAGGTTCCGACCAAGAAATGTTTAATGTCGTTGCTGGAAGAAAAGGCTCAAGTGATGGACATAGGTGTGTAGAGTTTCTTCAGTAAGTTTGAAGTGCTACACAAGAAAAGACTTCTTGGATTGTTAGTATTGAATGACAAATTGATCACTCTGCCTGATTACAAACAGAAAATGAGCACAGGGGCAAAGAACAATTCAAAGTTTGCAAGGATAGAGGGAAGCATTACCGGTAAAGCTTTCCTCGAGACACTACAATTAGACTTAAGCATACTTCATGAAATTAAGCATATCTTCATCACTGGGCATATCTTTGTCAAAAACATAGAGATGGATAAAATATACAGGAAATTACTCAATATTTTCACCCCAAGTAAAAGTAGCTGGGAAGATATATGTGAATTACTTGAGTAGAGACAAATTTGGTGTTCTAGTAAGCATGGATCATCATTTAGCCAAAGTTAATGAGATGATTCATCACACACTTCCACCAAATCAACACCAGAGATCTGAGCAAATTTGAAAAATCCCTACATTTTGTATTTAGAGATTTAGTTAGTTAGATATTCCTCCAAAATATCCTCATCATTTATGATAGGATCTGTTGTAAATAGTTATATAAATACTTCTCTCTTCGAAGTATTATGGGTTGATTTTTGCATCCAAAATCTATTGTGTAAATTTTCAAAGGATCGACCAGTAATAAAAAAGGCTTATTCACAGGATTCTCATGTCATACTATAGGTGATGTGATTTTCTCTCTTTTTCAAATGTTTTTCCATTCTCTATAATCATTTCATGTGTTTCCAATTCTAATCATTAAAATAAAGTTAAAGAACATAATTTATTTCATTATACTCTGTCTCTAGTTTTTCAATGATCTTCATGTTGTTCATCTGAAACTAAGTAAAATAATTCTTAACTTCTCTTATACTTAGTGGATTTTCCCCTCTTTTCCTCTTATTCATTTCATTTGATTCAAATAGATCCAAAAATTTTACTACCCTGCCCTGTGGAGAAAACCTTTTAAAAAGATGAACAAGTCCTTATCTTTAAGTACGGACCCCATAGCCCAATGAAAAATTAAGCATTCATTAAGCCATATATTTCAAACAAACAAACATTGAAATTTCATAACTAGCCTAACAATAAAAACTCAAACAAATCTAAATTCGATAGAGAGATCCATCTATGAAGTTGACAGGGCTAGATCCCAACTTCCAAAGTGGCTTGGTAGTTACCTCTGTCTTTTCTTCTACAACCTCTGGAAATCACAGAGCGATAACATAGTGGCAACTATACTGGGGAAGAACAAATTTTCCAACTTTATGAATTATCTTCCTTAAGTAAGAAATCTTTATTTCTGGACAACCAAAGATCTAAATTTTAAGAGATAAATGTTCAGAGGTTGTAAAAATTTGTAAATAATTAATTAGGTTTTTTTTTTTAAAGTTCTGGCTCCAAAAAGAATCCACACCAGATCTCATCCTAATCCAGAACCTGTAAAAGTAGTAGATAACCCTGAAAAGTTGATCAGAAAAAGAATTTTAGTAGAAATTCAAGGGAGTAGTAGTCCTCCTCCTAGGGAAACCTCTCTTCTAGAGAAGTTTCTCACAATCCAAGACATCCATTTTGATCTACCATTTGAGCATAGTCTATTTAGAACCAAATCTGACAGCTTTGTGGATGAAACAGTTTTAGATCAAGATATCCTCCAACCTAATACACTTGAAAGACACTCTCCTAGATCAGATCTTGAGTAGCAAATCCTTCAAAATTTTGAGAAGTTACAAGATCTAGAATTAGACTTTGATCAATCTTTGCATAAATCCTACATTCAACAGTCTGTTGATATTTATTCCCTAAACATATTTGCATCATCTATCAATCCTAAATCAGTTCATCCTATATCTTCCAGCCTTGCTTCTTCCATATCTTCCACCACTTCTCCAACTACTTCACAGGTTGTGATTCAACCTGTCATAGGCGTTTCAACTATCCATCCTCCTCCACCAATCGTGGCAGCAAGATATGCTTCCCTCGTTTTGGCTGCTCCCTTACACAATATTCCCCAGGATTATCAAACTAGGATTCCTCACTTTGATGGCACTCGAAATATGACTGCACAAAATCATGTTGACAAGATGAATGACTTATTTGACCTGCAAGAAGTTGATGAAGAAGATGTCAAAATGATATTTTTTTCCCAAAGATTAAATGGAGAAGTTAGGAAATGGTTCAAAGCCTCACTAACTTCTAGCTTAAATGACATTAATGCCTTTCACCAATCATTCCACAATATATGGGAAGTTAAGAAAAATCCACTTCAAATCTTATTTGAATATGAAAGTATTAAAAGAAAATAAGGGGAAAGTGTACAGGAATATTGCACTAGATTTAACAATATTTGTAATGCAATTCCAACAAGCATTAAGCCTCTTCTAGGTTTAACTTTGATCAAATTCCCTAATGGTTTTGATGCTGACATGTCCTATCAATTGAGAGAAAGAAACCCTACAACTTTGGAAGAGATGAAAAGAGATGTTGTAAGTGTAGAGGCAAATCGGCTAGCTAAGAGAGCTAGACAAAGAATAGAGAGGAGAGTAACTATCAAAAAAGAACCATCTACCTCTTATGTTGCTGCTAAGACAGAATCATTAGTAATAATCATGGAAAGGATGATGGAAATATTAGACATCAATGATAGGACTGCACCAATAGAAAATCAACCTGGTCCCCAAATCATAAATCCTAATTTTAGGATAAATCCACCCCAAATCAGACAAAGAGAACCAAGAGAACAAAGAGAACAAAGAGGCTCAGATCAACAGATTAGGCCCCCTTTTCAAGAAAAGTGTGTTGATGATGGGTAATAAACAATTGAGGGACTTGATGATGTTCACATTAATTTAATGGGAGTAAATGATAAGGATTCTATTTTTCTTACCCAATAAGAGCACGATCTTTTCCTTCTTTCACAAACTGAAATTGATGAGGAAGAATCAGATCAACAAGATTTTGAAAATGCAATTATCGAAGTTCATAGGTAGTATAACCTGAGAAGTAATAAGTCTAATGATAATCCAACTAAGAAATCTCCTAACTTTAGAAACACAACAAACGCACCTGCCAAGAAAGTTCCTAATAGTCCCCCTTAGAAACACTCAGAGGTCCCAACCAAAAGAACATTTGATTTTGTCTCAAAAATATCTCAAACTAATGTTTCCTCCACCAGCCAACCCAAAGATACTTCACAGAAGAATGTTGTTGAGAAATCAGATTTTTCTAACCAAAATAAAACTCAAACCTCATTCAACTTGGAAAGTGAATTGGAAAAATTCAAGATACCCATTCCTCTAACAGAGTTAATGAATAATAATGCTTACAGATCACAAGTGATAAAATCTCTAAACATAGAGGCAGGTACAGATACAGTAAATATTGTTGATGATCAACCAGAATTATTATTTGGGCTTGAAGTTGATGGAAAATATGAAAGTGGTGTTGTTCCTCCATTTTACACCAGTTTAAACATTCATGACAAGACTTTGCACAATGCCATGATGGACTCTGGTGCTTCCCATAAATTTATGCCTAAGACTATTATGGAAAAATTAGGACTTGATATCACTAGACCATACAAAGATTTATATTCTTTTGATTCAAGTAAAGTGAAGTGAATAGGTCTTATCAAACATTTGTGTGTTACTTTAGAAAAATTACCAACCAAGAGTATGGTAATGGACATAGTTGTTGCAGATATACCCCCTAAATATGTCATGTTACTTTCTTTCTCATGGGGAGACAAGTTACAAGGTTCCCTTCAACTAGACATGTCTTATGCCACCATCCCATTATTTGGTCAACATAGGATATTATATAGGGAGACATTGATGAAATACATGGTCAATAGTCATGATAAACTGCACAATTATCCATGATATTATGTTCATTCAGACCTTGATTCATTTATTTTGTACAATGATGGAGATATGGACAGACAAATTGCCAATTTAGAAGATGGTGTTTATAACATGGAAGAGGACAAAACAACTTTTAAAGAAAATAAAACAATAATGGTGAAATCTGATAAACAAAAGGAACCTTTGTGGATTTTAGACTTTGATGGTGTTGTTAGTAAGGAAGGATCAGGAGCTCGTGTGTGGGTTTCTAATTCAAAAACAAATCAGACAAAAAGTCATTCCTACAAGTTGAATTTTTAGTGTACCAACAATATAGCTGAATATGAAGCCTTAATGCTAGGTTTGAAACTGTTAAAGAAACTTGCTGCTAAGAGAATTTCAATTAGGGGTGATTCTGAAATGATAATAAAACATATCAAAGGTGAATACTCTGCTAAACACCCAAGTTTGAGAGCCTACAAAAATGTTGTCCTAGATTTTCTGCAGTGCTTTACTGAATATGATTTGTTAGCCATTCCCAGAGACCAAAACATTCTTGTTGATGGTTTGTCTACCTCTGCAACTACCTGTAGGATACCATTTCATCCTAATCACCAATAAACAATTGAAGTGAAGTGCAGACCTGTTGTCCCAGACAACATCAGGTATTGTCAAGTTTTTGGGAATGATGAACAAATTGAAAATTTCTTGCAATCGAAGAATGAATTTGAATGTGCCAACATAGATGTTGATTGTGATTATGAAAAAGAAAATGTAGATGCGATAGGTTTAGAACAAATAAATAAATAAAAAAGGAATATCTGGACATTTTTCATATGAAAGATAATATTCTACCTAGAGGATTAGTCCCTTTGGAAGAGTTGTTTGATTTTTATGATGTGGCCAAAAAAACTAAAATTGAACCTACTGGAAAGGAAGTTGAAGACGACAACATAGAAACTGAAAAAGAACCAAATATGATTAAACTGTCTAAATCTTTACCTCCTGCTCAAAAACATAAATATATAGAATTATTCAAAGAATTTATAGATGTTTTTGCATGGAGCTATGAAAGTTATGAAGTCTTATGAAATTAGCATTATATAACATTAAATTCCCATAAAAGAAGACCAAAATCCTTTAAATAAAAACTTAGGAGGATTAACCCAAGGTTGATGCCTCTGATTAAAAAAGAAATAAAAAAGGTGTATGCTGCTAAAATCATTGTCCCATTAAGGTTTTCTAAATGGGTATCAAATTTAGTTCCAACCATGAAGAAGAGTGGAGAAATCAGACCGTGCATTGATTTCAAAAACCTTAATAAATTCAGCCTCAATTACAACTACCCCTTGCCCAAAATGGACCATATTTTGCAGAAGGTAGTTGGGTCCAGTAGAATTTCTCTACTAGACAATTTTTTTGGTTACAATCAAGTTTTAGTCCACCCTGATGATCAATAAAAACCAACATTTACTACACGTTGGGGCACTTTCATGTATGTAAAAATGCCTTTTGGTTTAATGAATGTTGGGGCTACATTTCAAAGAGAAATGGATATTTATTTTGTGGATGAACTTGGAAAATTCATTGTTATATACCTAGATTATATCACTGTTTTTTAAAAAATAGATGAAGAACACTTGCTCCACCTAAGAAGAGTTTTTCAAAAATGAAGGAGATTTGGAATTTCCCTTAATCCAAAGAAAACATTGTTTGGTCTAGAAGAAGATAAACTACTAGGACATATCATCTCAAAGGATGGAATTAAAATTGATCCCAATAGAATTGAAGTCATTCAAAAAATAGATCATCCTAGAAACATAAAAGAATTACAATCTTTCATTGGAAAAATAAACTTTCTAAGAAGATTTATCCCTAACTTGGCAGAACTTCTAAGAAATATAACAAATATGTTGAAAAAAGACACAAAAATAAAATAGACCATAGAAGAAAAACATTCATTTGATCAGGTGAAACAAGCCTTAACACAATCCCTTGTGCTTATCAGCCCTGATTTCACAAAAGATTTCCTCCTATTCTCTTTTGCCTCTTAACATACTATTGCAACAATTCTCTTGCATAAGAACAATGAAGGCCATGAGCAACCTATTTATTTCTTCAGTAAATCCTTGAGAGATATTTCACTGAATTACAACATCATGGAAAAACAAGCTTTTTCTTTGGTAAAAGAAATCAAAGATTTCAGAGAATATATTCTTCATTCACATATAATTGCTTATGTTCGAAATTTTGTGGTGAAAGATATTTTGACCCAAGACAATCTTGATGGAAAAAGGGGTAAATGAATTGTTTTTATCCTTGCATATGATATTGAGATCAAACCAACCAAGCTCATTAAGGATCAAGGATTAGCTAAATTAATGGTTGAGTCCAATTTTCATGCTTTGGATATAAATTTTCTAGTTGTAGTGGATGAACAAGAATAGTAGGTGACTCCACAAGTTAAAGAGGATTTCTCAACCTCTCCCTAGTATGCATACTTAATTTTTGTTTTACATCATTTACAAGATCCTCCTGGTTTAACCAAGACTAAAGCAAGATTTATTAAACTCAAAGCTATGAAGTGTTGTATTTTAAATGGCAATTTTTATTGGAAAGATGCTGGAGGGATTTTACTAAATTGTTTATTGAAAGATGAGGCAGATAAATCTTTGCAGGAGTTTCTTGAAGGATATTGTGGTGGACACTTGAACAGGAAGACCACTGCCAACAAAATTCTAAGAGTTGGTTTTTACTGGCCGAACTTATTTGCAGATGTCCACAAGAAAGTGACCTCCTGTCATAGCTGTCAAATCTTTGAAGGAAAAAGGAAACTATTTCCTTTACCCTTGAAACCAATATCAGTTGAAACTCCTTTTCAACAATGGGGTTTGGATTTCATTGTAGAAATCCATCCACCATCATCAGGACAACACAAATGGATTCTCACAACAACTGACTATTTTACCAAGTGGATTGAAGTTGTACCTATAAGGCAAGCCACTGACACTGTGATCATTAAGTTTTTATAAACTAACATTCTTTCAGGATTTGGATGTCCCAGAAAAACCATCACTAAAAATGCAACAACATTCAAATCAAAGAAGATGGTGGAATTTTGCAACAAATATCAGATTAACTTAGGACACTCTACTTCCTAATACCCTCAGGGGAATGGATTAGCAGAGCATTCAAACAAGAGTCTGGTCAATATCATCAAAAAGATGCTAAAGGATAACAAAAATACACGGCACAACAAACTGGTCAATCCATTATGGGCAAACAAACTTACTACAAAGAGATCAATATGCATGTCTCCATACCGGTTCGTTTATGGACTGGTTTTTTTTTTCACATTTCTTTAGGTGTCCCTGTCATAAAATTATGGCAGGAAGTACATGTAGAACACAATGACATCCAGAGGAGAATTAATCAGACCATACAACTGAAACAGTCTAGAGAAGAGGTCTACAATCAAAATCAAGTGATCCAGGAAAATATAAAGAAGATCTATGATAAAAGAACTAAGGATAATGATTTCTAGATAGGAGACAAAGTACTGAAATGGGATTCAAGGAATGAAGGTAAGGGAAAGCATGGAAAATTTGAGAATTTATGGAAAGGTCCATACATAATCCATACTTACAGAGGAAGCAATGCATTCTTGATCAAGGACATGGATGGAGCAGATCTGCCAGGAGAAATTGTCAATGAAAGAATGCTCAAGTACTATTTTTCATTGGAATAAAAGCATTCCTCACCTAGTTCATTGTAAATACCATTTTAATTTTTATTTCATGAGTGGGTGACTTATATCAGAAGTTGAACCTGGAAGAGAATGCCCTAATCCCCTCATTAGTTGTCACTCGATTTACATCTACAATAAAACTAATCAGATGCAGAAAGTATTGGATAAGATTATTCAAGGTGACTGGTAACTGGTTCTTGGCACCTCACAGGGAGAGCGCCATCCCTAAGTGGAGCCATTGTTATAACCCTATATTTCATAGTATTACCCGGTGATTGAAATTTCTTCCTGCAGTCATTTTACATTATAAATAATATTTCATTCTGCAAATGATTTCCAAAAAGAAAAGGAAAAAGAAAAACATAAAAATAGAAAAAAATGAAAAGAGGGTATTAAATAAAAAAAGAAAGAGATAAATAAAAATAAAATAAAAAGAAAAGAAAAGAAAAGAAAATAAAAAATAGAAAAAAGAGAAAAATAAGAAAACCACACCAAAATAAAATTAGTTTGAATCATATTGTCTAATGATGATCAAACTTTTTAAATTTGTTGTTGATAGGTTAGAGAATAAGTTTGGTCAAACTATTTAATCTTATCCAAAGTAGTTAGGTTAGAGTAATAATTAATCCATGAGTCTAAGATGGATTAAAGTGTTAGATGCCTAGTTTAGGAGATAGGTTAGATGATTTTTGTCTCAAGAAAATTGAAAGGGGATTTCAAAATATACCCCTAGTTGATTAAATTTGGTTATTTTAGCTTAGGAGAATAAAAGTATAGTGTAAAGGTGCAAAATACAAGCTTGACACTTCATGGCACATACTTTTATCCTAAGTTTGGAAGCGGACACAAAATTTTGTCTTGTAGTGCTTAACTCCCACACAAGTCTCCATCGACAACACCCATCTCATTCCTGTTCCATGGTCCACAGCCTTTTTCACACCCCCCCGACCTTTCCACCTTTAACGGTGAGACGGTGGGGGGGAGGGGGGGGGGTCCGATAAGTGGTTTTCCCCCAGGTCGGTCCCACCTAATGTGGCACATCCTCAACATTTCAGACCCCCCCTCATATTTCATCTTACTACCTACCCCTCCCCCAGAAATCTTCCAAACCAAAACTTGATACCACTCACCTCACCATGCCACCGTAATCATATCATTACACACCATCTGTCCTATTCTACATACTTGTTATCCAATTAAAACATTCCCCGTGACCATTAACCACCTCGTAACAACCCCATGCCATAACAAATATCTACTGTACACCTTAAAGCCTCATTTCACATCCCGTGACACCATTTGTTGATACAGACATTGTGGATACCATACCAAACCAAGATGTGAAGTTAACTGCCACCACCTCTCACCGTCAACAGGAAAATCTTTCCCCAGGTGACATAGTTTTGCCATTATTTTACTGCATGCTCTGTCAATTATGCCCCCCAAGGATAAATGTGCAGATACATTTTAGAACCCAATCCTTCCCCCTCATGTTGACCTGGACCACATCCCTATGGAAAATAAGTATTACAAAGTCACAGACTCGAGGTGTGAATACGACTTCTTCAAATTGCACTCATGGCTGAAAGATATTTTTCTGGACCAAAGTGATGAAATTGGACTCTAGGAATCCAATTTCCCTCTGTAAATGTTTCCTCAAACTCACCATTTTCTCGAATGTTCTCTCATATGTCAAGCCCACTGCTTGCCCTGCCAAAGAGCCATTGCTTCCTCCTCCGGTGAAACATTATTCACAGTCACCTTCGAATCCATCGACCAGATGCTATAGATCCCTAGAAATGACTCATCCATCCCATTCTCCATTAAAGCCCTAAACGACCTATACCAGAAACTCACTTTTCCCCAAAGAGCCCATATCTTTGAGATTTTCCTCCCAGAAGATGCCCAATTGCCCAAGAAAAATCCACCTTACTCATCTTCCATGTTCACTGTCAAATCCAACCACATCATTTCCATGCTTTCTTACATGTTAGGTTATTACTCAGATGAATGGGTAGATGAGCCTATTTTAGGTTTTCTATCCATATTTTCTATAGAATAAAGAGTTTCCATTAAATTCAACTTCAGTCAATTTATGGCTGACAATATTCATGATCAATTATTCAAGTTTCCAACTGAAGGGATGTTTAGATACTCTTTAGTTTTGGTCTACATGTTTTTATTCTACCAGTCATACAGGTTTCCCTGCGCACTTCAAAAGTTAAACCAGGAACGAATCCCACAACCAGTGACATCATGGACTTCATTGGTGAGGAAAAATTAAACAGAGTACAACTTAAAGGACTTCATAGATCAGTTCATTCACCCGCTTTTTTGTATTCCGAAAAACAACACATATCCAAGGATCATTGAAGAAATTCAAAAGTTCTTGCACCTATATGATCAAGCTAAGACATGGTATTAGTATTTATACTGAAATCATATAGAGATAAGGGTATATGGGTGTGAGATGCCTCCTTAGAAATTGCCCAAATACCTCCTAGTGAGGATTTTTTCACTAGAATATATAATGCAAATGGTGAATTCAAATGACATTCACTTTGTTGCGGGAAAGAAAAAGTCCCAGCTCGAAATCAAAACCCAGGTTGGACCTTTCATTTGCAAGAACAGATCAACAAGAGAATAAGAAGATAACCTCTTGAAACAAATGAGATTCCCTTTGAGTTCCACTTGGGCATATGACCCATTTGGTGTCATTTCTGAACTCAAAATCAAACAAAGGAGCACTCCTTATTTTCACACATAGAGGCTAGAGGTGGAAACATACATGAACCAGAAAGAGTGGCAGGAGAACACATTGCAAGAACTAGAGGATAAGCCTATCCCTATAACCACTTCATAGACTAATACACCCCAAAAGCAAGCAGAGAATATATTAAGGAAGGAATTTTTTCCTTCAGTCACAAAGGTATTAACGAAGGATTTCCAAGTATACAGAAAGAGGGCCAAAACCAATCATACACCAGATTTACTCAAGGAGGGATAAATGCAGTCCACCATAGTCTTGGAAGGACCACACTCTTAACCCCTTCAGACATTCTGGTTATAGGCTCTCCATCATCACTAACATCTCAAAGAAACCCAGAGACTACTCTAACAACTGAATCAACTCATGGGAAAAAAAAGTCAAATATTTTTGACAAATATAAACATATAAAGAAAAGGAATGAGCTCCTCAACAACATCACCTACGCTCATTTCTAGAAGAATACCTTCACTACTCAACACAGACTTCTATCATATTTTGGCATAGAAAGAGGAAGAATGCAAATGGAATTCTTACAAGCACAAGTTCCTCATCCAAGAGTAGTTGCAGACCATAAAAAGATTTCCTTTGAATTTTATGTAAAATATGTCCATCCAGTGGACCAGATGAATATGCATAGGAAGGCGGGAGAAATGATATTCTTAACTTTTACAAATACATCAATGATTGCTTCGAAGTAACATGCATCCTTAAATAATATCCAGTCCCAATTGAATCTTGAGAATATTTCTTCTTTGGCCAAGGATAACAAAATAAAGTCATTAGAATAATTGGTTCTTAAAATTGGGTATGACCCAACAAATGTCAAGGCAACAGAGGAGTTGTTAAAGAAGAAGAATGTTGATATAGCATATCTTAGAAAGCAACCGAAGCTTCCATCTACAGAAGATTCACAAGCCAAAGAAGTGGTTGAGACCGAAGGCCACAAGGAAGAGATGTTAAAGTTAATCATGGAACAAAATGAAAAAATGGACAAACTAATAAACAAAAAGGAGAAAAATGTGCAGATGGACATGATCCCACTGGATGCAATGCCTCCGACATGGATCGGAACTATAGAAGGGTTCACATCGGCATAAATTCTAGCATCAATCCCAGTACAAGTCTCAGATGCATCTGACAAACTTGTAAAATCCATGGAAGATATGTCCATACAGAGGGAAGAAATACAAGAAGAGGTAAAGACATTGCAGGAATTGAAATCAATGTTCCAGGCCAGTCACCAGGATGATATGCATAAGTCTCAAAAACTTAGTCAACAGTTACAACAATTAGGGAAAGATACTACGATGGAAAGCACCTTAGCCCAAGCTAAGAAAAACATATTGATAGATATCAACAAATCCATGTAAGAAATCTGGCCCTCCATACATATCATTTTTGAACAACATGAATTAGTACAGAAATCCAGGGGAGAAATTGAAATAATCAAGGAAGAATTGGGAGAAAGACCCACATGGGCCACTTAACTTATCATATTTCTAAACTCCAAAAACAAACACGAGTTAGAAGAAGTGGAGATTGAGGACAAAACTGAAACCATCCTTGAGATCAAGAAGGTTATGACCAAGAAAGGTTTAGTGATGCAGCTAGAAGAAAAGGCTCAAGTGATGGAAATAGGTGTGCAAAGGTTCTTCAGTAAGTTTGAAGTGCTACACAAGAAAGGGCTTCCTGGATTGTTAGTATTGAATGACAAATTGATCACTGTACCTGATTACAAATAGAAAATGAGCGCAATGGAAATGGACAGTTTGAAGTTTGCAGGGATACAGGGAAGCATTATTGGTAAAGATTTCATGGAGGCACCATAATTAGACTTAAGCATACATCATGGAATTAAGCATATCTTCATCACTAAGCCTACATTTTCCAAATACACAGAGATGGATGAAATATACAAGAAATTACTCAAGATTTCCATCCCTGGTAAAAAGAGGTGGGAAGATCTATTCACATTACTTGAGTAGAGACATTTTTGGTGTTCTAGTTAGCATTGAGCAGCAATTATCCAAAGTCAAATAGATGATTCATCACCCACTTCCACCAAATCAACACCAGAGATCCTTCCAAATTTGCAAAATCCCTACATTTTGTATTTAGAGATTTAGTTATTTAGATATTCCTCCAAAATATTTTGATCATTTATGGCAGGATCTATTGTAAATAGTTGTATATATACTTCTCTCTTTGAAGTATTATGGGTTAATTTTTTCATCCAAAATCTATTGTGTAAATTTTCAAAGGATCGACCAGTAATAAAATAAGCTTATTCACAGGATTCTCATGTCAGACTGTTGGTGATGTGCTTTTCTCTCTTTGTCAAATGTTTTTTCATTCTCTGTAATCATTACATGTGTTTCCAATTCTAATCATTAAAATAAATTTGAAGAACATAAATTATTTCATTATACACTGTCTCTGGTTTTTCAATGATCTTCATGTTGTTCATCGGAAACTAAGTCAAAGAATTCTTAATTGCTCTTCTCCTTAGTGGATTTTCGCCTCTTTTCCTCTTATTCATTCCATTTGATTCAAATAGATCCAACAATTTTACTACCCTGCCCTGTGGAGAAAACCTTATAAAAAGCTGAAGCAGGTCCTTATCTTTAAGTACGGACCCCATAGCCCAATGGAAAATTAAGCATTGATTTATCCATATATTTGAAATAAACAAACACTAAACTTTCATAACTAGCCTAACACTCAAAAATCAAACAAATCTAAATCCTATAGAGAGATCCCTCTTTGAAGTTGGCAGGGCTATATTGCAGCTTCCAAAGTGGTTTGGTAGTTACCTCTATCTTTTCTTCTACAACCTCTGGAAATTATAGAGTGATAACATAGTGGCAGCCATACTGGGGAAGAACAAATTTTCCAACTTTATGAATTATCTTCCTTAAGTAAGAAAACTTTATTTCTGGACAATCAAAGATCTAAATTTTAAGAGATAAATGTTCAGAGGTTGTAAACATTTGTAAATAATTAATTAGGTTTTTTTTTTTTTTTAAGTTTAAGTTTTGGCTCCAAAAAGAATCCACACCAGATCTCATCCTGATCTAGAACCTGTAAAAGTAGTAGATAACCCTGAAAATTTGATCAGAAAAATAAGTTTAGTAGAAAGTCAAGGGACTAGTAGTCCTCCTCCTAGAGAAACCTCTCTTCCAGAGAAGTTTGTTACAATCCAAGATATCCAGTTTGATCTACCATTTGAGCATAGTCTATTCAGAACCAAATCTGATATCTTTTTGGTTGAAACAATTTTAAATCAAGCTATCCTCCAACCTAATACACATGAAATACACTCTCTTGGATCATATCTTGATCAATAAACCCTTCAAGATTTTGAGAAGTTACAAGATCTAGCATCAGACTTTGATCAAGCTTTGCATAAATCCTACATTCAACAGTCTGTTGAGGTTTCTTCCCTGAACATCTTTGCATCATATATCAATCCTAAGTCAGTTCATCCTATGTCTTCCATCCTTGCTTCTTCCATATCTTCCACCACTTCTCCAACTACTTCACAGGTTGTGATTCAGCCTGTCACAGGAATTTCCGCTATCCATCCTCCTCCACCAATCATAGAAACAAGATATGCTCCCCTCGTTTTGGCTTCCTCCTTACACAATATTACCCAGGATTATCAAACTAGGATTCCTTAGTTTGATGACACTCGAAATATGTTTGCACAACAACATGTTGACAAGATGAATGACTTCTTTGACCTGCAAGAAGTTGATGAAGAAGATGTCAAAATGAGATTGTTTGCCCAAAGCTTAAATAGAGAAGTTAGGAAATGGTTCAAAGCCTTACCAGCTGCTAGCCTAAATGACATTATTGCTTTTCACTAATCATTCCTCAATAGATGGGAAGTTAAGACAAATCCACTTCAAATATTATTTGAATATGAAGGTATTAAAATAAATGAAGGGGAAAGTGTACAAGATTATTGTACTAGATTTAACAATATTTATAATGCAATTCCAACAAACATTAAACCTCCTCGAGGTTTAGCTTTGATCAAATTACCCGATGGTTTTGATGCTGACATGTCCTATCAATTGATAGAAAGAAACTCTGCAACTTTGGAAGAGATGCAAAGAGATGCTTTAAGTGTAGAGGTAAATCTTTTAGCTACGAGAGTTAGACAAAGAACAAAGAGGAGAGTAACTATCAAAGAAGAACCATCTACCTCTTCTATTGATGCTAAGATAGACTCATTAGTCAGAACCATGGAAAGGAAGATGGAAATATTAGACATCACTGATAGGACTCCACCAAGAGAAAATCAACCTGGTCCTGAAATTAGAAATCCTAATTTTAGGGGAAATCCACCCCAAATTAGAGAAAGAGAACCAAGAGAACCAAGAGAACAAAGAGAACAAAGAGTCCCATATCAACAGATTAGGCCCCCTTTTCAAGAAAATTATGCCAATGACAGGGAAGAAACAATTGAGGGACTTGATGATGTTCACATTAATTTAATGGGAGTAAATGATAATGATTCTATTTTTCTTACCCAAGAAGAGCAAAATCTTTTGCTTCTTTCACAAAATGAAATTGATGAGGAAGAATCAGATCAACAAGCTTTTGAAAATGCAATTATGGAAGTTTATAGGCAGTATAAGCTGAGAAGTAAGAAGTCTAAGGATAATCCAATAAATAAATCTCGTGACTTTAGAAAGACAACATACACACCTGCCACAAAAGTTCCTGATAGTCCCCTTAAGAAAAACACAGAGGTACCAACCAAAAGAATATCTTATTTTGTCTCAAAAACAACTCAAATTGATGTTCCCTCCACTAGCCAACCCAAAGATAGTTGAAAGAAGAATGTTGTTGAGAAGTCATATTTTTCTAACCAAAATAAAACTCAAACCTCATTCAACTTGGAAAGTGAATTGGAAAAACTCAAGATACCCATTCCTCTAACAGAGTTAATGAATAAGAATGCTTATAGATCACAAGTGATAAAAGATCTGAACATAGAGGTAGGTACACATATAGTAAATATTGTTGATGATCAACCATAATTATTATTTGGGCCTGAAGTTGATGTAAAATATGAAATTGGTATTGTTCCTCCATTTTACATCATTTTAAACATTCATGAAAAGACTTTGCACAATGCCATGCT
This sequence comes from Picea engelmannii, assembly GCA_009831015.1. Taxonomy (NCBI): domain Eukaryota; kingdom Viridiplantae; phylum Streptophyta; class Pinopsida; order Pinales; family Pinaceae; genus Picea; species Picea engelmannii. The sequence goes on from ML777505.1 coordinate 83,733, forward strand.
GGACTCTGGTGCTTACCACAACCTTATGCCTAAGACTGTTATGGAAAAAATAGGACTTGATATCACTAGACCATACAAAGATTTATATTTTTTTTTATTCAAGTAAAGTGAAATGCATAGGTCTTATCAAAGATTTGTGTGTTACTTTAGCACAAATCCTAGCCAAGAGATTGGTAATGGACATAGTTGTTGTAGATATACCTCTTAAATATGGCATGTTACTTTCTCGCTCATGGGGAGCCAACTTACAAGGTACCCTTAAACTAGACATGTCGCATGCCACCATCCCATTATTTGGTCAGCATAGGAGATTATATAGGGAGACACCGATGAAATACATGGTCAATAGTCAGGATAAACCACAAAATTATCCCGTATATTCTGTTCATTTATACCTTGATTCAATTATTTTGTACAATGATGGAGATATGGAAAGACAAATTTCCAATTTAGAAGATGATGTTTATAACATGGAAGAGGAGAAAACAACTTTTGAAGAAAATTAAACAATAATGGTGAACTATGATTAAGAAAAGGAACCTTTGTGGAGTTTAGACTTTGATGGTGTTTTTAGTAAGGAAGGATCAGGATCTCGTGTGTGGGTTTCTAATTCAAAACCAAATCATACAGAAAGTCATTCCTACAAGTTGAATTTTCAGTGTACCAACAATATAGATGAATATGAAGCCTTAATGCTAGGTTTGCAACTGTTAAAGAAGCTTGGTGCTAAGAGAATTTCAATTAGGGGTGATTCTGAACTGATAATAAAATAGATCAAAGGTGAATACTTTGCTAAACACCCAAGATTGAGAGCCTACATAAACATTGTCCTAGATTTTCTGCAGTTCTTTACTGAATATGATTTGTTAGCCATTCCCATAGACAATAACATTCTTGTTGATGGTCTGGCTACCTTTGCAGCTACTTGTAAGATACCATTTCATCCTAATCACAAGTACACAGTTGAAGTGAAGTGCAAACCTGTTGTCCTAGACAACATCAGGTATTGGAAAGTTTTTGGAAATGATGAACAAATTGAAAATTTCCTACAATCGAAGAATGAATTTGAATGTGCCAACATAGATGTTGATTGTGATGATCAAAAAGAAAATGTAGATAAGATACGTTTAGAAGAAATAAATAAAAAACAAGAAGATCTAGACATTTTGCAATTGAAAGATAATATTATGCCAAGAGGATTAGTCCCTTTGGAAGAGTTGTTTGATTTTGATGATGTGGCCAAAAAAAATTAAATTGAACCTACTTGAAAGGAAGTTGAAGAATGCAACATAGGAATTGAAAAACAACCAAAGATGATTAAACTGTCTAAATCTCTACCTCCTACTCAAAAACAAAAATATATAGAATTATTCAGAGAATTTATAGATGTTTTTTCATGGAGTTATGAAGATCTGAAATCTTATGACACTAGCATTATACAACATAAAATTCCTATAAAAGAAGACCAAAATCCTTTTAAAAAAAAACTTAGGAGGATTAACCCAAGGTTAATGCCTCTGATTGAAAAAGAAATAAAAAATATGTAGGATGCAAAAATCATTGTCCCATTAAGATTTTCTAAATGGGTATCAAATTCAGTTCCAACTAGGAAGAAGAGTGGAGAAATCAAATTGTACATTGATTTCAGAAACCTTAATAAAGTCTCCCTCAAAGACAACTATCCCTTGCCCAAAATGGACCATATTTTGCAGAAGGTAGTTGGGTCCAGTAGAATTTCTTTGTTAGATGGTTTTTCTAGCTACAATCAAGTTTTAGTCGACCCTGATGATCAAGAAAAATCAACATTTAGTACACCTTAGGGCACTTTCATGCATGTGAAAATTCCTTTTGGTTTAATGAATGTTGGGGCTACATTTCAAAGAGAAATGGATATTTCTTTTGTGGATGAACTTGGAAGAGTCATTGTTATATACCTGTACGGTATCACTTTTTTTCAAAAACAAATGAAGAACACTTGCTCCACCTAAGAAGAGTTTTTTAAAAATGCAGGAGATTTTGAATTTCCCTTAATACAAAGAAAACATTGTTTGGTCTAGAAGAATAAACTGCTAGGACATATCATCTCAAAGGATGGAATTAAAATTGATCCTAGCAGAATTGAATCCATTCAAAAAATAGATCATCCAAAAAACATAAAAGAATTACAATCTTTCATTGGAAAAATAAACTTTCTAAGAATATTTATCCCTAACTTGGCAGAACTTCAAAGAAATATAACAAATATGTTGAAAAAAGACACAAAAATAAAATGGACTGTAGAATCAAAACATTCATTTGATCAGGTGAAACAAGCCTTAACACAAGCCCATGTGCTTATTAGCACCGATTTCACAAAAGATTTCCTCCTATTGTCTTTTGCTTCTATGCATACTATTGCAGCAGTTGTCTTGCAGAAGAACAATGAATGACATGAACAACCTATTTCTTTCTTCAGTAAATCCTTGAGAGATGTTGCATTGAATCACAACATCATGGAAAAGAAAGCTTTTTCTTTGGTAAAATCAATCAAATATTTCAGAGTATATATTCTTCATTCACATACAATTGCTTATGTCCCAAATTCTATGGCGAAAGATATTCTGACCCAAGACAATCCTGATGGAAAAAGGGGTAAACAGATTGTTGTTATCCTTGAATATGATATTGAGATCAAACCAACTAGGCTCATTAAGGGTTGGGGATTAGCTAAATTTATGGTTGAGTCTAATTTTCATGCTTTGGATATAAATTTTATAGCTACAATGGATGAACAAGAAGAGACGAAGACTCCACAAGTTAAAGAGGCTTTCTCAACCTCTCCCTGGTATGCAGACCTGATTTTTGTTTTACATAATTTACAATCTCCTCCTAGTTTAACCAAGACTAAAGCTAGATTTCTTAAACTCAAAGCTATGAAGTATTGTATTTTAAATGGAAATTTGTATTGGAAAGATGTTGGAGGGACTTTACTAAATTATTTATTGAAAGATTAGGTAGATAAATCTTTGTAGGAATTTCATGAAAGAGATTGTGGTGGACACTTGAACTGGAAGACCACTGCCAACAAAATTCTAAGAGTTGGTTTTTACTAGCTAACCTTATTTGTAGATGTCCACAAGAAAGTGACCTCTTGTCATAGCTGTCAAATCTTTGAAGGCAAAAGGAAACTATTTCCTTTACCCTTGAAACCAATATAAGTTGAAACTCCTTTTCAACTATGGGGCTTGGATTTCATTGGAGAAATCCATCCACCATCATCAAGGCCAACAAAAATGGATTCTCATAGCCACTGACTATTTTACCAAGTGGATTAAATTTGTACCTACAAAGAAAGCCACTGACACTGTGATCATTAAGTATTTAGAAACTAACATCTTTTCAAGATTTAGATGTCCCATAAAAATCATCACTGACAATGCAACAACATTCAAATCAAATAATATGGTGGATTTTTGTAGCAAATATCATATTACCTTAGAAAAATCTACTGCCTAATACCCTCAAGGGAATGGATTAGCAGAGTATTCAAACAAGAGTCTGGTCAATATCATCAAAACGTTGTTGCAGGATAACAAAAATTCATGGCACAACAAGATGGTCAATGCATTATGGGAAGACATAATTACTACAAAGAGATCAATTGGCATGTCCCCATACCAATTGGTTTATGGAATGGATGTTGTTTTTCCCACTTCTTTATGTGTCCATGTCATGAAATTACTATGGGAAGTACATGTAGAACCCAATGACATCCAAAGGAGAATTAATCAGACCATACAACTACAACAATCCAGAGAAGAGGTCTAAAATCAAACTTAAGTGATCCATGAAAATATAAAGAAGATCTATGATAGAAGAACCAAGGCTGTTGATTTCTACATAGGAGATAAAGTACTGAAATGGGATTCAAGGAATGAAGAGAATGACAAGCATGGAAACATTGAGAATTTATGGAAAGGTCCATACATAATCCATGCTTACAGAGGAAGCAATGCATTCTTGATCAAGGACATGGATGGAGAAGATCTTCCAGGAGGATGTGCCAATGGAAGAATGCTCAAGCACTATTTTTCACTGGAATAAAATCATTCCTCACCCAGTTCATTGTAAATACCATTTTAATTTTTCTGTCATGAGTGGGTGACTTATATCAGAGGTTGAAGCCCGAAGAGAAGGCCCTAAGCACCTGATCCATTGTCACCAGGTTTACATCTACAATAAAACTAATCAAATGCAGAAAGTACTGGATAAGATGATTCAAGGTGACCAATAACTGGTTCTTGGCACATCACAGGAAAAGCATTGTCCCCAAGTGGAGCCACTATTTTAACCCTATATTTCATAGTATCACCTGGTGATCAAAATTTCTTCCTCCAATCATTTTACATTGTAAATAATATTTCATTCTACAAATTATTTCCAAAAGGAAAAAGAAAAAGAAAAAGAAAAAGAAAAAGAAAAAGAAAAAGAAAAAGATAAAAATAGAGAAAATGAAAAGAGGGTATAAAAGAAAAAAAAGAAAGAGAGAAAGAAAAAGAAAAGAAAATAAAAGAAAAGAAAAAAGAGAAAAAAGAGAAAAACAAGAAAACCCCACCAAAATAAAATATGTTTGAATCATATTGTCTAATCATGATTAAAAATTTTAAATTTGTTGTTGATAGGTTAGAGAATAAGTTTGGTCAACCTGTTTAATCTTGGCCAAACTAGTTAGGTTAGAGTAATAATTAATGCAAGGGTCTAAGGTTGATTAATATCTTAGATGCCCAGGTTAGGATATAGGTTAGATAATTTTTGTCTCAAGAAAATTGAAAGGGGATTTCAAAATATACCCTTAGTTGATTAAATTTGGTTATTTTAGCTTAGGAGAATAAAATTATAGTGTAAAGGTTGGCACATATTTTTATCCTAAGTTTGGAAGCAGAGAAGAATTTTTTCTTGTAGTCCTTAACTCCCACATAAGTATCCATCGATGACATCCATCTCGTTCCCGATCAACGGTCCACAGCCTTTTTCAGACCCCCCCCCCCCGACCTTTCTACCTTGAACGGTGGGGGCAGGTCTGAAAAGTGGTTTTCCCCTGCGTCGGTCCCACCTAACGTGGCATGTGCTCAGCATTTCAGACCCTCCCCTCCTAATTCTGCTTATCGCCTACCCGCCCCTCCAAAATATGCCAAAATAAAACCAATACCACTCACCTCACCCCGCCATCGTAATATTATCATTACACAACATATATCCTATTCTACATACCCGTTAGCCAATTAAAACATTCTGCGTGAACATTAACCGCCTTGTAACAATCCCGCGCCATAATAGATATCTATTGTACACCTTAAAACCATGTTTCACATACTGTGACTCCATTTGCTGATACAGACACCGTGGATACCACGTTGAACCAAGATGTCAAGTTAACCTCCACCACCTCTCACCTTCAATGGGTGAATCTTTCCCCGAGTAACACAGTTCTGCCATTATTTTACTGCAAGCTCTCTCAATTATGTCCCCTAAGTCTAAATCTGCAGATACATCTGAGAACCCAATCCTTGTCCCTCCTGTCGACCTGGACCACATCCCTCTGGCAGATAAGGATTGCAAAGTCACAGAGCTGAGGTGCGAATTTGACTTCTTTGAATTGCACTCATGGATGAAAGATATTTTTCTGGACCAGAGTGATGAAATTGGACTCTAGGAGTCCAATTTTCCTCTGTACATGTTTCCTCAAACTCACCATTTTCCCAAATTTGCTCTCATATGTCAAGCCCGCTACCTACTCGGCCAAAGATCCATTTCTTCCTCCTCTGGTGAAACATTGTTCACAATCACCTCTGAAGCCATCGACCAGATGTTGTAGATCCCTAGAAATGAATCAACCATTACATTCTCCATTGAATCCCTAAACGACCTATACCAGAAACTCACTTTCCCCCAAAGAGACTAGATATTTGAGATTTTCCTCCAAGAAGATGCCCATTGCCCAAGAAGAATCCACCTTACTCATCTTCCATTTTCATTGTTAAAGCTAACTAGATCATTTCCATGTTTTATTACCTGTTAGGTTATTACTCTGATGAATGGGTAGATGAGGCTATTTTAGGTTTTATATCCATGTTTTCTATAGAAGAAAGAGTTTCCATTAAATTCAACTTCATTCAATTTCTGGATGACAATATTCATGATCAGTTATTCAGGTTTCCAATTGAAGGGATGTTCAGATACTCTTCATATCTGGTCTACAAGTTTTTATTCTACTAGTCAAACATGTTTCCCTGTGCACTTCAGAAGTTAAACCAGGAAGGAAGCCCACAACCAGTGACATCATGGAACTCATTGGTGAGGAAACATTCAACATAGTGCAACTTCAAGGACTTCATAGATCAACTCTTTCACCCAGTTGTTTGTATGTTGAATAACAACACAAAGCCAAGGATCAATGAAGAAATTCATAAGGTATTGCACCTATATGATCAAGCTTAGACAAGGGATTGGTATTTATACCAAAATCATACAGAGGTAAGGGTATATGGGTGTGATTTTCCTCCTTACAAATTGCCCAAATACCTCCCAGTGGGGATTTTTGCACTAGAATATATAAGGAAAATGATGAATTCATATGACATTCACTTTGTTACAGCAAAGAAAAATTCCCAGCTCAGAATCAAAATCCCAGTTGGACCTTTCATCTGCAACAACAGATCAACAAGAGAAGAAGCATATAACCTATTGAAACAAATGAGATTCCATCTGAGTTCCACTTGGGAATATGACCCATTTGGTGTCATTTCTGAACTCAGAATCAAACAAAAGAACACTCCTTATGTTCACACACAGAGGCTAGAGGTGGAAAGATACATGAACCAGACAGAGTGGGAGGAGAACACATTGCAAGAACCAGAGGAGCAACCTATCCCTGTAACCACTTCACAGACTAATACACCTGAAAATCAAGCAAAGAAGAGATCAAGGAAATAAGTTTCTCCTTCAGTCATAGAGGTATCAACTAAGGATTTCCAAGTATAAAGAAAGAGGGCCAAAACTAGTCATATACCATATTTACTCAAGGAGGGAGAAAGGCAGTCAACCATAGTCTTGAAAGGATCACACTCTTCAACCAATTCATAAAGTCTGGTTATAGGATCTCCATCATCACCAACATCTCAAAGAAACCCAAACACTACTCTGACTACTTTATCAACTCATGGGAAAAAAGAGTCAAATATTTGTGACAAATATAAACAGATCAAGAAAAGAAATGAGCTCCTCAACAACAACACCTATGCTCAATTTTGGAAGCATACCTTCACTGCTCAACACAGACTATTGTCAACTTTTGACATAGAAAGATGAATAATGCAAATGGTATTATTACAAGCACAAGTTCCTCATCCAAGAACAACTGCAGACTACAAAAATATCGCCTTTGAATTTGATGTAAAGTTTGTCCATTCAATGAATCAGATGGATATGCATAGGCATACATGAGAAATGATATTATAAACTTTTACAAATACCTCAATGATTGCTTCTATGTTACATGTATCCTTAAAAAATATCTAGTTCCAATTGAATCTTGAGAAGATTTCTTCTTTGGCCAAGGATAACAAAATAAAGTCATTCAGAGTATTGGTTCTTAAAATTGGGTATGACCCAACAAATGTCAAGGCAACAAAGGAGTTGTTAAAGAAGAAGAATGTTGATATAACATCTCTTAGAAAGTAGTTGAAGCTTCCAACTAAAAAATATTGACAAGACAAAGAAGTGGCTAAGACTGAAGGCCACAAGGAATAGATGTTAAAGTTAATCATGGAACAAAATGCACAGATAAGGGAAATGGAAGCAGAAATGGAAAAAATGATAAAAGAAAAGAAGCAAAATGTGTAGATTTCCATGATCCCACTATATGAAATGCCTCTGACAGGGATCAAAACAACAGACGGGTCCACATTAGCAGAAATTTCAGCAACAATCCCATCACCAGTCCCAGTACAAGTCTCAGATGCATCTGACAAACTTCTAAAATCCATGGAAGATATATCCATACAAGGGGAATAAATCAGAAAATTATAGGAAGAGGTAAACATTGCAGGAGTTGAAATCAATGTTCCACACTAGTCACCATGCATAGATGCATAAGTATTAAAGGCTTAGTCAATAGTTACAACAATTAGGGAAAGAGACTGCCATGAAAAATACCTCAACCCAAGCTAAGGAAAACACATGGATAGATATCAGCAAATCCATTGCAGAAATCTAGCTCTCCATACATATCATTTTTGAACAAAATGAATTAGTACAGAAATCCAGGGGAGTAATTGAAATCATCAAGGAAGAATGAGGAGAAATACCCACAAAAGCCATTGAACCTATTAGATTTCTAAACTCCAAAAACAAATAGTAGTTAGAAGAAATGGAGATTGAGGACATAACTGAAACCATCCTTGAGATCAAGAAGGTTATGACCAAGAAAGGCTTAATGTTGCAGCTGGAAGAAAAGGCCCAAGTGATGGACATAGGGGAGTAAGTTTGAAGTGCTACACAAGAAAGGGCTTCCTAGATTGTTATTACTGAATGAAAAATTGATCACTCTGCCTGATTACAAATAGAAAATGGGAACAGTGGCAAAGGACAGTTCAAAGTTTGCAGGGATACATGGAAGCATTATTGGGAAAGATTTCTTGGAGAATCTATAGTTAGACTTAAGCATACAACATGAAATTAAGCATATCTTCATCACTAAGCCTACCTTTTCCAAATACACAGAGATGGATGAAATATACATGAAATTACTCAAGATTTACATCCCAAGCAAAAAGAGGTGGGAAGATCTATGTGCATTACTTGAGTAGAGACAATTGTTTTTGTTCTAGTCAACATGGAGCATCAGTTAGCCAAAGTCAAGGAGATGAGTCATCACTCACTTCCACCAAATCAACATCAAAGATTTGATCAAATTTGAAAAATCCCTACATTTTGTATTTAGAGATTTAGTTAGTTAGATATTCCTCCAAAATAGCCTGATCATTTATGACAGGATATGTTGTAAATAGTTGTATAAATACTTCTCTCTTCGAAGTATTATGGGTTGATTTTTGCATCCAAAATCTATTGTGTAAATTTTCAAAGGATCGACCAATAATAAAAGAGGATTATTCACAGGATCTCGTGTCAGACTGTTGATGCTGTTCTTTTCTCTCTTTGTCAAATGTTTTTCCATTATCTGTAATCATTGCATGTGTTTCCAATTCTAATCATTAAAATAAAGTTAAAGAACATAATGTATTTCATTATACGCTGTCTCTTGTTTTTCAATGATCTTCATGTTGTTCATCTAAAACTAAGTAAAAGAATTCTTAACTGCTCTTCCGCTTAGTGGATTTTCCCCTCTTTTCCTCTTATTCATTTCATTTGATTCAAATAGATCCAACAATTTTACTACCATTCCTTGTGGATAAAACCTTATAAAAAGATGAAACAAGTCCTTATCTTTAAGTATGGACCCCATATCCGAATGGAAAATTAAGCATTCATTCCGTCATATATTTCAAGCAAACAAACACTGAACTTTCATAACTAGCCTAACACTCAAAACTCAAAAAAATCTAAATCCTATAGAGATATACCTCTCTGAAGCTGACAGGGCTAGATCCCAGCTTCCAAAGTGGTTTGGTAGTTACCTCTGTCTTTTCTTCTACAACCTCTGGAAATTACAAAGTGATAACACAACCTACTAAGTAGGAAGCGAACACAGGCCCAAATTGTTGGGGCTCATCTGAAATGTGGGAAGTTGATTAAATTCAATATACCAGACTGCAGAAGGGGCCCTTCCCATTTCTGGATAGCTATCTTTTTTGTGTTGTCGGCTTGCTTGACTACATATGAATATTTATCAAACTATAGTTTTGAAAATTGGTATGGGTCATGAATATTGTTTCCTGTACACCATAATGTTAGAATTTTAGTGAGCTATGGCTCATGTATTCCTTTTAAATTTTCTGTCAACAATTACTTGAACCATAACTACTGCAACAAACCAATATCACAAGAAGAAGATCCATGCACAAGTACACAAGAAGTATCTTGGGAAACCCTTCTCAACAAGGGAAGAAAACCCAATCAATCCTTTCCTATATTCCTCAAGAGAAAGACCTCCCACACCATCACCAAAACTAGCACACAAGAAGGTGCTACAATTTTCATTATTTCAGACCACAACTTCTGAAATCATGAGATGACATAATGATAAGTGTGTTTCCTCAATGGGGATTCACCTTTATTTATAGAAGACTTGTCACATCAAATGATGTGTCTATTGGCACAATAGGGCCGACCTCAATAACACAAAATATAATTAATAATTACCATATTAATTATCTTTTACATTAATTATTAATCACATTAAGGTGGGGCCGACCTGTACCCTTTACATTACAATTAGGGTTACAGGAAGGTCTGGCTCTTGAACAATATACCAAGGGATCTTATACACCCACTATTTCTCATCCACTAGGGGCACATCCATAGGGATGTCCATATCTCTGGCTCATTGCATTACACATAAGAACCACTTATTCACTAGTGCTCAAGCACTAGGATCACATTCACCTATGATCGTCCACAGGCATGTCCACTCAACAAATCTTCTTTCCCACTGCATTACATAGGAGAGTCATTTGGAGTTTCTCATCAACTCTTCTTCTCAGAGGAGGATAATACATCATCATCATTTATGTTCTCATGATGATGCACCCAAAACTTTGGGATTTCACATGTTCACCTTGTGCTCAGCCACATGCACATCCAACTCTGCAGATCTCCTTTCTCACTGAAGAATCATATGGAGTTCTTCTCAACTCTCATAATGGAGGAGTTCATCTCTACATTCCAGCTCTGTCTGAGATAGGAACCACACACCCTTCTCAGGGGATTTCTCTCAGGTTTGTAAGATGGAGAAAGTCTTACATAGTTTCACTGATCCACATCTCATAGGTTTGTAAGATGGAGAATGTCTCACATAGCTGCAATCATCAATAATCTCTCTCAGCTAGGGAGGCATTCTTCATCATTCCAAGTCACAAATGGATGTACTTGAATTTTGTCTTGGCTGGAGTCATCAACACTCCCTCTCAACTAGGGAAGAATTCTTCACCAAGTTAGTTTGGTGAAGATATTTGCAATCTGGTCATGTGTAGGAAGGTGTTGCATGTGTACGATTTTCCTCTACATCATATCTATGATATAAGGATATTTCATCTCATCGTGTTTCGATCCATAAGAAAACACTAGGTTCTCAAGGAGCTTTACACACGACTCTTGGTTATCATCATAGCATCTATCTCATGGTTAAGTAAATCTATCAGAAGCTTGTGAAGCCATATAACATCGCACTCTCGATTCTATATACTCTACTTCTGTGCTACTCAAGGCCATAGGGTTTTTGTTTCCTACTGCATCAGGAAATCATGACAATCTTCATAGTAAGACAACAACCATATGTGCTCTTCCGGTCCACTGTACTCTCTGCTCAATCTATATCGACATATCCTGCAAACTCAAGTTCACACTGAAGGCATATTTCAAGCCATATCCAACTATATATATATATATAAACCTCGTATATATCGACATATCCTGCAAACTCAAGTTCACACTGGAGGCA
>ML777505.1:100087-128313 GCA_009831015.1 Picea engelmannii
TATATAGATATGCTTTACTTCTATCCAGTGAGTCTGTCTCGGTTGAATCATGGATTGACTAAATACATTCACTGCATAGCATGAATTAGGTCTGGTGTTAACCAGATACATCAATGATCCAATTAGCTGTGGATCAATCTCGTCTAAATCATCATCATTTTATTCAAATCCATCATGGTGGTTTTTCATTCTGTCATACTGAACTTCTTTTAATATTCCTGATGTATGTTTTCCTTGACTTAGGAAAAATATCATCAGTCCTCAGTCATACTTCTTGTCCAAGAAGTGGTGCATTATACTCATATCCTTAATCTCGAAATCAGAATTCAAGGCTTGCTCGTATATAACAATAAGGCTTTCTGAATAAGTCATCGAAATCAGGCTTTCATTACTAACACTGTAATAATATAGGTTTGGATCAACAATACTTTTGCTGAGACCAAAACTCATCAAGAATCCATCTATATGATGTAGTTTTCCAACTCATGGATGGTAGCACAGATGGAAGTGTATCGAATTACTGGATCAATATGTCTCATCATAGTTCACTTCCTCTTCTTGTAAGAATCCCCTGACTACAAGTCTCATTTTATATTTCTCGATACTTCCATCAGCTGTATGTCTTTCTACCTCTTGCAAAGTTTTTTCATGCCTAGATAGGCCTTTTATAGCTTACTACAATGTCCTTAGGAATACCAATTGGAACAACTAGATCAATTGTATTAATAGCTATCTCCCTCTAGACTACTGAAGAGGAAGGTATTTTTTCTCTTTCTCAATTAGTTTGACTCTTTCTGAATCAAGTGACTCCCTTTGAAGTCTGAAGGATAAGATTATTCCTTTGTTTTTTAGCCTGCCTGGAACAAGAAAACAAACAAAAGGAAACAATACAAGAATATATCCTAGAGGAGATTCATGAGTACATCTCTAGATTCAAAACATTTTAAGAATTGTTGTGACAGCTACAACATCTACTTTTAATGTAGAAACCTTAGAAATGTAGATTATAGTCATAATAAAAACAATCAAACCTAGAGTCTTCACTTCTAGTGTGTTGTTCTTTTGAATGCACCAGGGGTTCCTTCCTCCTGCAAAAAACCCTTATGACGATGATGAAAGTAATATATATATATATATATATATATATATATATATATATATATATATAAGTGCATACTTGAGAGTGAACACCACTTGAGATTTTGCTTCAATAATATGATGAGCAATGACATTCTTAGCAATTTTTCCTTGTAGATTCTGTTGCTACTTAACTCTGTTATGTATTGACTTCAGATTTTTATTTTAAGGGTTTCAATTTGGTTTGTAACATCTTCAATGTACTTTATAAAAACTATTAATATCCTTCAATGTTTGTTGGGATATACACCAACACTGTCATTTAAACACTTGCATGGAGATAACCTACTTAGATACAAGTCTTGAGCTATCTGAAGGAATAATATTTGGTATAGGCGAATTCTGCAAGATGTTTCCATTAAAACATGACAATAATCATATAAGAGAGGTCCTCTAAGGGGGATTCCCTACTCAATTGTTGTTCTAGTATGCCCAACGCTGAAGAAATGAAGGATCCTGTGTTTTGTATGTGTGGCTGGAATTTAACGAATCACACCACCATGATTTAAGGAATGGAACAGTTGTAGGACTTCTTGCAACTTGTTATCTTTTGTCAATGGACAAGAATTTTTTCCATCAAATGAGGCACGGGTTTCAAGGTTGAATCATATCTGGGCAGAAATATAACAGTTGTAGGTCTTCTAACTTTATAGTCTATGTAAAAATGTAGGATCTGGGCAACAATATAACTCATAAACTTAGTTGATTGTGCTGCTAATATAAACCTGCCTTCTTAGTTGTTCAAAAAGTACTTAGGAAGCTAGCTTTTGCAGGTTGACTACTTTATTTTGACAGCAGGTCTCCTCCTAGGCTTTGGGCTCCTCTTTTTTAAAACAAAACTTTACCATAGAGCATTAGAAGGGGTCTGACCCTTCTCTTCTAAGATGTGGCTGTCTTGATCTAACAATAGGAGGAGTCCGGACCTGGTGTATATCGATGGAAGTTGTATATGAGACTCAGAATAGGCCGGGTTCTTTTACAATGTTTTGTTTTAGGGTAGGCCAAGATCCTTATGCCTGTGACTGCCTTCTCCCTAGGTTTGGGCCTCTTCCTTCATATATTTTGGTTTGTTTCAAGGTTTTAGATCCGACCCTTTCTCATCTTCATCTTACCATAGAATTGGTATAATTTACCTTCAGTTTTTGTGTGCAATGGACTTCTTCAAGCCTGCTCTGATACCATGTTAGAATTTTAGTGAGCTATGGCTCATGTATTCCTTTTAAATTTTCTGTCAATAATCACTTGAACCATAACTACTACAGAAAACCAATATCACAAGAATAAGATCCATGCACAAGTACACAACAAGTATCCTGGGAAACCCTTCTCAACAAGGGAAGAAAACCCAACCAAACCTTTGCTATATTCCTCAAGAGAAAGACCTCCCACACCATCACCAAAACTAGCACACAAGAGGGTGCTGGAATTTTCATAATTTCAGACCACAACTTCTGAAATCATGAGATGACATAATGATAAGTGTGTTTCCTCAATGGGGATTCACATTTATTTATACAAGAGTTTTCACATCAAATGATGTGTCTATTGGCACAATAGGGTTGACCTCAATAACTCAAAAAACAATTAATAATTACCATATTAATTATCTTTTACATTAATTATTAATCACATTAAGGTGGGGTCGACATGTACCCTTTACATTACAATTAGGGTTACAGGCAGGTTTGACTCTTGAACACTATAGCAAGGGATCTTATACACCCACTAGTGCTCATCCACTAGAGGCACATCCATAGGGATGTCCATATCTCTAGCTCACTTCATTACATGAAAGAACCACTTCTTCACTAGTGCTCAACCACTAGGATCATGTTCACCTGTGCTCGTCCACATGAACTTCCACTCAAAATATCTTTTTTCCCACTGCATTACACAAGAAAGTCATCTGGAGTTTCACGTCAACTCTTCTTCTCAGAGGAGGTTAATACATCATCTTCATTTCTGTTCTCATGACGATGCACCCATCACTTTGGGATTCACACGTTCACCTTGTGCTCAGCCATAGGAAAATCCAACTCTGCAGATCGCCTTTCTCATTGGAGAATCATCTGGAGTTCTTCTCAACTCTCATAATGGAGGAGGTCATCTCTACATTCCAACTCTATCTCATATAGGAACCACACACCCTTCTTAGGGGCTTTCTCTCAGGTTAAGTCTCACATAGCTGCAATGATCCACATCTCACAACTTTGTAAGCTGGAGAATGTATCAGATAGCTGTAATCATCAACACATAACACTGTAACTTTTCCTAACTTTGCCCCCTTAAAACTTATTCCAACTGGCATTGTTGGTTTTGGTACTAACTGTTCTTTTGTTGCCTTGGACTTCTGTTGTCCATGGAGTTTTCTTGGGGAAGAAATTATGTTTTGCAATAGCCACATGCTTATGGGATGGTATATAGATATTGAAACCACTCTAGGACTAAAAAAAATAGTTGAACTTTCCTAGTTAGTAGCTAGGAATGTCTCTCATCGACTTCATTCTTATTTTCCTTCTCGCTTTGGGTGAAAATTGGAAACTGCAAAGACTGAGTATGGGTGGTTAAATAGACACGGGATGAGAGGTGTTTAAGATGTAATTTAGTGAGAATAGCCATCCATCATGGATTCACCCTGATATAAATTTCCCATGTTGTGGGGTCACCTTAATACCTTGGTTTGTATTTATCTCCAAGTCCTCGCTTCCAGTCAATCGGTAGCCACCTTAATTCATGTTGTCGAAGACACTAATTCTTGTCAGATTGTCCATCTACACCCTTCATGATGTCCTTTCATCCTATCAAAGTAATTTATTTTTCACGCTTTCCAAATTAGAAAAATCCCGTAGCAGAAAATGGCATTCACACCTTGATTTTTCCAAAAATGTACTAAATATTTGTGATAGTACTTTCTGTTGTGTCTACCTTGATTACACTAAAGTGTCTACATTGCCTAATATTTATTGTGATGTTGAATACTCTACTCATGCATGAATTTTTATTCTTTGGGGTCATTACAAATGGTTACTACACACCCTAACATCTTCACCCAAGTTGTTACCCTGTCATGTCAACCCCTAGTGGGTCGCAATGCTTCTAATTTACACGGATCCAATTTCTTGGTCTTCTCCATGGAGAATCTCCAATAGTCATGGTTGGTCTTGGGGGAATTGATTGGCCACCCAATCCTAAACTGGGTTCAACCTCAGGATTTCACTACTCATCTGTTGACTCGATGATAGTCGAAAGAACACGAGGGAAAGAACCTCCTACCAACATAACACACTTGGTTTTTGGATCGATCCTTCACGTATTTGGACTCCACTTGGATAGAAAATTCCTCTTGTAGGAACACATATATTTTTGGATTTCAACCCTTGGCATGAACCTTTCCTTCATTGAGTCCACTACTTCTGCTTATTTTCATAGGTGTTCCTGATGCACTCCCCACCATTGTGTCAGTATTCCTTCCATCACTGTGTCGAGGGCTTGTACCCAATGGAGTAAGGAAAATTGTTGCATTTGCAAAATGAATATGTCCACTGGACCCGTTCCGTCCAATCGATATGGTATGAAATTATGATCACCCGTGATGATACATATGTATAAAGTCGATCATAATAGAATAATAATATCTAGGCCTCTAACCCTGTCTTGACATGGATCTTGTGGTAGAAAACTATGGATCCACCACCTGTCAGAATAGTCTCATCCAATCTCATTTTACTCCAACCACCTGATGCTGAGTGCACTTGGGAAGTTCCTTGATCTCTGTCATGCGAAATCACCGAGTCAAGCTCTCCAAGTTCCTCTTTATGAATTGTAGCACTCTCCCGGTATCTCCCTTGGGTTAGTCTCCCTCTCTACCCCTATTACTATGTTGCATATATCCTTCAAGATACAACGGTAAAACATCTATGTCACTAGAATGTTTGTTAGTTATGTTTCATGCCAAAAACAAATTCCTCTTGTTTAATCATAACATTGAAAAAACGCCTAAAAATTAAAATAATTTGAAATTTAAAAAACATGGGTACTTACTGATGTTTCCCCAAGCAACATATAGGGGGAGTGGTAACTCCAGATCTCTTTGGAAGTTTAATCCATCATATGGTTAATCATCGATGAAAATGATTTGGTGTTACCACCAATCAAGGAATTCCTTGTCAAACCTGCTAGTCACTTGTCCACCCTCAAGTTCCTGCATCAGGTCTCCCCATTGGGCCATCCTCATCTCTCACATATTAGGAAGGGTGAGAGAGATGAATAGACACATGGTTGGTACCCTCTCCAAGAAAAATGAGCACAAGATGCTACTATAACCAAATTTATTTTTCCATCTCTTCTTGAACTCTATAAGGTGGGACTTCATGTTGTTTAGAAGCCCTATACACCAACCAAATACTACGGTTCACAAACACTCTACCCCATAGTATAGTTGGAATGAGGCTAAGTGATGATCTAGGGATCTGGACATATAGGATATCATAAGTAACATGACATTGAGACTCAAATTCTCAATACTATTAATGGGAACTTGGAATCTCATCTTTTGAGTTCCTTTTGAGTAATATGCATCTATATACTCTTGAATAGTCAAAGTGCCTCCACACCAACTATCTATTTTCAGTTTGACCAATGCAATACATCAGGATAGGCCTATGATGAAGTAAATATCTTCATCTTCTATCTTTAGAGGCTCATCATCAATCATGAACGAATCTCAGTTAGGGTCCTAATACCCTATTAGTAGCTGCAACACTTGTTTTTGAGATTGTGTGTTAGGAAGTCAGAAAACATTGAGAAATATGCAAGAATGTAGTGTTTTTATGGCCTATGTATCATAAAAAACCAAGGGATCCACATCCTCATGTTCCCTCTTTCTCTCTCTCTCTCTTTGAACAATAGACATACACAAATTTTCAACAATTTTGAGCAAGTTAGAGGTCATTTTTGCACTTTTTGGAGGTCACTCACTCCTTACTTTGAGGATAAGAGAAATTAATCGCACCTATTCCTCTTGTAGGGTGTGAGTAGGGTGATATACTCGCACCCTGTGAGTTGAAGAGGTGCAATGTTTCTAACCCTCTTGTGAAAAAGATTCCCTTGGACCAAAATTTGCATAAAAGACATAAAATGGAAGAAATTGAAGAGAATGAGATGAGGAACTACTTGGTCCTAAAAAAATGTTATTTGTCGATGGAATATCCCACAATATCCACCATAAGTTTGTGGGAAATTTTGGACTCAAAGCAAGGGTTTGGTAAAACTAACAAATGACTTGGTAAAATGTCATTTTTTCACCTATTTAATCATGTTTTACCCACTTTTGTATAGTCCAAGTTGTCCATTTGATAAATATCATTAATGTTTGAAAGGAATAATGTTTAATAAGTGTCATTTCTAGATTGTGTTTGTTTTATTATAGTTGCAACAAAATTATCATACATTTATGAGTGTTTTTTCAACCAAAATTGGTCCTTGTTGATAGCTAAGGATATTAGAACTGACATGTAGGTTAGGCTTAGCACCTTTCATTATGTAGTAATAGTTTACTAGTATTTTTCGCACTTTTTGGAGGTCACTCACTCCTTTCCTTGAGGAAAATAACAGACACTCATACTTGTTCCTCTTGTATGGTGCAAGTAGGGTCATCTACTCGCACCTCATGAGTGGGAAAGGTGCAATTTGTTGGCAGATTTGGTAGACAGGAGTGTGCTTGTCATTGATGGAAAGAATAGAAGGCGAAGCAGAAGGAAGTGAATCGAGATTAAAGATTAGGATATTTAATGAATGAATATCAAAATCTCAGAAGAGATGGCACGATAAAACTCAGATCAAATCGAGACCATTGGATCTGCAAGCCAGATCAACGACAATGATGTATTGTGAGGAGTGACAAATGAATTAAAATACTCACCAGTTACAATCCCACAATCTGTCTAGATCATCAGATCTCATAGCTTCGAAGATCTACGACTGTGTTTGATCCAAAAAACAATGCGTTTAAGTCATATTAAGTCGTGACCGTTGGATGCGCAATCACCAGATCAACGACAGGGATAAATTGCAGAGATCGAAAGGAGAATTAAACGTCGTGCTAGTTCCAATCCTGCAATCATTCAGAACCGTCCGATATTATAGCTTCTAAAATCAATGATTTTGGTTGACTCTCCAATAGTGCACATATTCCCATTGCAGAGTTTGGGTCACGAGTTAAAACACTCGCAGATTGTGGTTCCACAATCATTCTTGATCGTGGATCTGCTTCAAGAATCTCCACAATCATCAGATCACTCTCAAGTGGAAGGATAGGATAAGCCAGCAAAGAAACATCACAAAAATATCGAGCCGTCGATCAAAGTTCATGATCAACGAACAACATTCACTTTGGGTCTAAAGACGTGAGGAGGTTACACTCTTGAGAGCTTGAGATTTGAGAATTCAATTATGCGAATTCCTATTAGCCGACGAATAAATTTTAAGTGGAAGGACATGATAAGCTATTAGATATGCAACGCTGACAGATCAAGTCATCGATATAAGATCCTGATCGACCAACAAAATTTATTTCAGGTTTAAAGTTGCGAGGAGGTTACACTCCAGAAGGTTTGATATGTGAAATACCTGAAGCCCGAAAATCCGAAAGGAATGAGGACCATCGGATTTGGAGGACAAATGAGGACCGTTGGATTAGGGCTACTGGTCATGCAGTAGACCACATTGATAGACCACATCAGCAAAATATCATAGTGGCAGACCACGCCAAAAGTCCACATCAACAGTCTATGTCGGCAAGGACATGTGGCGCAGTCAAAGAACGACAAGTGTCAAGTTGAAATCAATAGTTCAGGTACGTGAAAATAATGAATCTAAGTGACACATGGCAGCTTCTCAGATCATGACACATCATCGAGTGATGCAAGAGTTACATCACTACGAGATTTTTGCTTCAATAGTTTTACCACCAGTACTCACCCAAAGACCCGAAGTCTTGAATGTCAAAGACCCGAAGTGGACATGAAACATCCGAACTAAAGATCACTTCGAGAGAAGTCTCATCCGTCGATCTACTATAGTGGAAGGATAGTGTAAGTGATAATGTTAATTGATAGAAAGCAATCTCCACCATTTGATGACTGACTCAACAAGTGATCACTCCGGAGGAAAGAACGGGTTGAGATTTGAAATCTCTGAAGTCTGGAAACCTGAGGAGATATCGACCATTAATCCGAGAGGGACACACGTCAGAGGCCTGTAGGACCTGGAAGATTGACGTATGGAGGAAATAAAGGTTTGAGACTCTAAATATCCAAAGTCTGAAGACCCGAAGGAGATATCGACTATCAATATGATGTCGGGGGTACTATCAGTTGTTGATCAAAATAATGTGGAAAGATAGCGTAAGCATAATAGACAAAGTCACGAAGTAAAAGGTGGCCATACATCTCATTGCTTTACTAAGTCCTATCCATTGGATTAAGAAATGAAGGATGACTATAAGGATTAACGCTAAACCATTGATCTGGTTCTGAGATGTAATGTGAACCGCCCGATCTGTTCAGATAGTCTGATTCAGAAGCTTCAAAAGGTTTGAATCCCAAAAGTTTCGAAGGGAAAAGTGTTGAAGTTATAATAGTCGTTTGTTTCAGGAGAATGAATCACGGTCGTTGAATTGATAAGAGATCAAGTGATCATTAAGCCCAGGCATATGTTCACCACCAGTGTTCACGTGAAGAAAGGGGCTTAGAAGCCAAAGAAACCATAATTGACTGGCTATAACTGACAAAGAAGACGAAGAGTTTTGAATGCCATAGAAGCTAAGGAATCTCAACATAACACCCACTGATGATGAACACATGGAGTGATCCACCAGATAGGACAAAGAGTTTCCATAATGATCATGCAGATGACTCGACGTGAGGGAGAGATGCATAACAAAGAAGCGAATTTATTCTGTTGGTTAGCTATGTAGTTGTGAGGAAGAGACGTTGTGAACAACCTATAGGGAAAAAAATTGATGCAGTGAAGATCATGCAGAGGAATATCACATAGAAGTGAGATGGTGCACAGAGCATAAAAGGCATAAGAATAGAAAGTGCACGGTAGGCGAGCAGAGAGAGATTGATGCAGGCAGAGTAGAGCAGTGTAGCAGAACAATGATGAGACTGGTAAGCCATAGATAAATGATGTATCACTGTGATAAATTCAAGAAAAGAAAAGATTTATATTTCATGGTGGTAGGGATGTGCTAGGAAGGACTGTTGTCATTAGAGGTTCAAGTAGGTTCTTGAACACATGGAATTGTAGCTTCCATCTAGTTGCATCCAATAAAACGAGGGTGGTAGGGTGGTGCAAGGGAGAACTATTGTTCTCTGTTATACATGTTGGTGCCTATGTAAATGGAAGTTGGTGCTTCCATCCAGTTGGTGCTGGAATACTCAAGGAGTTGGCACTTCCTTCTAGTGGGTGCTAGAGAAACCAGGGAGTTGGTGCTTCCTTCTAGTGGGTGCTAGAGAAACCAGAGAGTTGGTGCTCTCAGCAAGTTGATTTTTGTAAAATAGAGGTTGTAGCCTCAAGAGGAGTTGGATTTCATAAGAATGATAATGTACAGAAAATAAATATTACATATCATATCAAGAAGAAGAGGTTTTTCCCTTTATGGGTTTCCTCAGGAAATATCTGTCTCTGTATATTTCATGTGTGTGATTGATGTTGAATACTCTATTTCTTACCTCCCTGCATTATTGTGATTGCCATTGAGTGTTCTATAAAGAGTTTAAAATAGGCATAATTGTTTAAGCACAGTAACAACAGATTCACCCCCCTTCTCACTTGTCCAACAATTGGTATCAAATCTAGTTCCTTTTATCTAAGGGTAGATCCTAGAGCTTAAACATGACTAGTCATGAAGGACCTTCAACCAACAAGGCCCCCCTATTCAATGGAACAAAATTTACCTTCTATAAAGTTAGGGTGAGAACCTACATAATGGCTTTAGGTGAAGATGTTTGGGATGTGGTAGATATTGGTTATGTAAAACCAGTTGTACTAGCTTCTAAGAATGACAAGCTAGAATTTAGCTTCAACGCTAAGGCTATGAATGCTATTCTGAGTGGGCTTGCAGAAACATAATTTGTAAAAGTTAGGCACTTAGAATCTGCCAAAGAAATTTGGGACAAACGCATCAGTAGTTATGAAGGTAATGAGAAGGTAAAGGATGTCAAGCTTCAAACCTACAGATTACAGTGGATGTTCCAAGAATATGACTAGAGACAAGGATAAGTTTATGTCTATAAGTAAAATCAAAATAGGAAATGTAACCTTTGGAAATGATGAACTAGGTAAAATCAATGGTAAAGGGATGGTGAGTTTGAGTAATGGTAAATGCAAATCCAAGGATGTTCTTCTTGTAGATGGTCTGAAACATAATTTTGTTAGTGTAATTCAAATGTGTGATAGAGGATGTGAAGTGGTGTTCACTGCCGAAGATTGTAATATAAAATCTGTAATTCAGGAAAATTGGTGGCTAAAGTCATAAGGACGGATAATAATGTATATTTGTTGAAAGAAGATAGAGAAGAGTGTCATCTAAGAAAACATGATGACAACTGGTTATGGCATAGGAGACTTGGACATATAAACTTTGACCACTTAATCAAGCTCAAAAGTCTTGAGACAGTAAAAGATCTTCCAAGAATATCAAAGCCACAAGATTCTGTGTGTAAACCCTGCCAAGTAGGAAAGCTAACCAAAACAAAGTTTAAATCCAAGAACTCTACTTCAACAGAGAAACCACTCTAGTTAGCTCATATGGATCTATGTGGACCATCAAGACATGAAGGCATAGGGAAGGAAAACTACTTCATGCTGACCATTGATGATTACTCCAGACTCACTTGGGTTGCTTTTTTCAAAGAAAAAGCTGAAGCATTTGAGAAATTTAAAATATTTAAGGCTTTAACTGAGAATCAAACAGAAAACAGATTAAAGGTTGTAAGATCAGACAGAGGAGGAGAATTTATGTCAAGTGATTTCAAGGAATTCCATGATAAACATGGGATCAAAAGAGAATACACAATCCTATGAACTCCACAACAAAATGGAGTAGTCGAGAGGCAAAACAAAATAGTTCAGCAAATGGCCTGGTCAATGATGAATGAGAAGAACATTGGTAAAACCTACTGGGTAGAAGCAATACAGACAATGATCCATATTCTTAACAAAGATCATCTCAGACCACACAGTGACGAGACACCTTATGAACTGTGGCATGGAAGACCTGCTACAATCAAACACTTCAAAGTCTTTGGGAGTAAGTGCTACATAAAGAATAATAATGAAAACCTTGGCAAGTATGATGACAGGGTTGATGAAGGCATCTTCTTAGGATATGCTACAAACAATAAAGGATACAAATGCTATAATAAGAGGCTGCATAAATTGGTTGATTGTATTGACATAAAAGTTGATGAAGGAGTCCCAGTAAGAGAGGAGAGAAATACTGAATCAACAACAAAGGATATATTTGAAGTTGAAGTTGAACAGGTCCAAGAATCAGAACAAGAAGACTCTGAGTCAGGTGAAGATGCAAATACTCAGGCATACTCAAATCAATAGACAACATCAAATCCTTCCTCCAGGATTACTCAAAAGAATCATGCAATTCAGATAATTGATGAGAAAGACAAAGGTGTACAAACCATGAAAAGGATAATCAAAAACACTGAGAAATCACATATAGCCTTGATATCCATGATGCAACCCAAGAACTTCAATGAAGCTAGTGAAGTGGAAATTGGTTAAAATCAATGAATGAGGAACTGGATCAGCTTGAGAAGAACAATACTCGGGAGTTTGTTCCTAGACCTGCAGATAAGAATGTAATTGGATCCAAATGGGTGTTTAAGAATAAAATAAATTAACAAGGACAAATTGTTAAGAATAAAACCAGATTGGTCTGTAAGGGGTATGCACAAGTTGAAGGACAAGATTTTGATGAAACTTTTGCACCAGTGGCAATATTGGAAGCCATTAGAATGGTTCTGGCATATGCATGTCATAAGAACTTTAAAGTATATCGGATGAATGTTAAGACAACTTTTCTTAATGGAGACCTAGAAAAAGAAGTATACATGGAGAAACCTGAAGGATTCTCACTGAAAGATAATTGTAACCATGTCTGTAAGTTGAAAAAGGAATTATACAGACTGAAACAGGCACCACGAGCCTGGTATCACAGACTGGACAAATTTCTACAAGACAAAGGGTTCAAGAAAGGTATTGTTGATAGTAATATATATATAAAATCTGAAGGTGTTGATTTGGATGCACTAATGACCTTTCAGTTCATTGGTTTTCTAATTCAATGCAGACTGAGTTTGAGATGTCCATGATAAGAGAACTGTCATATTTTCTTGTTTTATGAATCAATCAGAGTTCTGAAGGGATATTTATCTCTCAAGAACAATATATGAAAGAGATGTTAAGGAGGTTTCAGATAGAATATTCCTCTCCTGTCAGTACACCTATGGTGGTTGGTTGCAAGCTCAGTAAAGATGATATTTCACTTGATGTTGATCAAAGAACATATCAATCAATGATAGACAATATTCTGTACATCACAACATCCCATCTTGATATAATGCAGGCTGTTGGAATGGTAGGTCGTTATCAGGCTTCCCCTAAACAAATTCATTTAGCAGCTGTCAAGAGGATATTCAAATATTTGAAGGGTATAATGACTTGTGGTCTTTGGTATCCTATAAATCATAACTTACAATTAACATCATATTCAGATGTTGATTGGACAAACTGTTTGGATAAGAGAAAGAGCACCAGTGGAGGTGCATTCTTCTTAGGTGATTTGTTAGTAGCATGGCTCAGTAAAAAGTATAGAAGCATTAATAAGAGTACGCCCCCTTGCCCCGACCACCTATTTTTCATAAATGAAAAACCCTGCACCAACCACTATATCGCTCTCCATAATTGTTTAAGCATTAATGAATCAAAGCTGTCTTTCTTTTTGACAAGCAAAAGCGGGCAAGGTCCAACTTTGTCCTCTTGTAGGTTTTGGAATCGGTGAACGATGCTTACTTACGATGCACCTGTTTTGAAAAGTTGATGAGTTGATTGTTGTATAATGACGTATATAACGCAGGAAAATGGATATATCTCATTATCAACTACAAAGGAAGAGTACATTGATGTTGTTACTTGCTGCACTCATATTTTATGGATGTTACAAACTCTTGCAGATTTGAAGGTAACTTATACTGATCCAATTCCACTTCACTGTGATAACACCAGTGCCATTAGTGTCTTGAAGAATCATGTTCTCCATTCAAAGACGAAACATATCCCAATAAAGTATCATCTTCTCAAAGAGCAAGTTACAAACAGAGTTGTTCAGCTGAATTATATTCCTTCCATAGAACAAATTGCAGACATATTTACTAAACCCCTAGCCAAGACACCTTTTCAATATCTTTGTCAGAAGCTGGTTTTCATCCCTACTCTCACCTAAGAAGGTCCATCCTATCAGGGGGAGTATGTGTTGGTTGAATATCTAATACCTCTGAAAATTACTACAACAACTCAAGGGGGGCATGTTATCTTTGACATTGATGTCAAAGGGGGAGAAAAGGAATGGTCTAGATGCTACAGTTGGAGGTCCAAGCAGTCTAGCGCAACCTTTGAGGATTGCCATCAATGCCAAAGGGGGATATGGTTGGCATATTTGACAGGCATGAGTGTGTTTTTCATTGATGGAAAGAATAGAAGGCAGAGCAGAAGGATGTGAATGGAGACTAAAGCTCTAGAGAGTTAACGAATGAAGATCAAAAGCTTAGAAGATATGGTGCAATAAAAGTTAGATGAAATCGAGACCATTGGATTTGCAAGCCAAATCAATGGCAGGGATGCATTGTGGGGAGAGAGAACTAAATTAAAATACTCACCAGTTACAATCCCGCAATCTATCTAGATCGTCAGATCTCATAGCTTTGAAGATCTAGGACTGCAGTTGATCCAACAAAAAATGCGTGTAAGTCATATTAAGTCGTGACTGTTAGATGCACAATCTCCAGATCAATGACAACGACAAACTGTAGAGATTAGAAGGAGAATTAAATGCCCTGCTAGTTCCAATCCCTCAATTAGTTAAGACCGTCCGATATTATAGCTTCGAATATCAATGATTGTGGTTGACTCTCCAATAGAGCACATATTCCCATTACAGAGTTTGGGTGATGAGTTAAAACACTCGCAGATTGTGGTTCCATAATCATTATTGATCGTGGATATACTTCAATAATCTTGACAATCGTTGGATCACTCTCAAGTGGAAGGACATGATAAGCCAACAAATCTGCATCTTAGAAAGATCAAGCTGTCGATCTAAGTTCATGATCGACGAACAACATTCACTTCGAGTCTAAAGATGCGAGGAGGTTACACTTTGGAGAGCTTGATATTTGAGAATTTGATTATGCGAATTCTTGTCAACTGTCGGATCACTTTCAAGTGGAAGGATAGGATAAGCTAGCAGAGTCGCAATGCTAACATATCAAGCCATTGATCTAAGATCCTAATCGACGAACAACATTTAGTTTGGGTTTCAATTTATGAGGAGGTTATGCTTCGGAAGGTTTGAGATGTGAAATACCCAAAGCCCAAAAATTTGAAATGAATGAGGACCGTCGGATTTGGAAGAAAAACAAGGACCGTTGGATCAAGGTTGTTGGTCACGTAGAAGACCACGTTAGCAAAAGGGAATAGTGGAAGGCCACGTCATCAAATGACATAGTGGAAGACCACGTCAGAAGTCCACATCAACAGTCTATGTTAGCAAGGACATGTGGCACTGTCATAAAATGACAAGTGTCAAGTTGAAATCAACATTTCAGGTACGTGCAAATCACGAATCTGAGTGACACGTGGCAGTTTTTCGTCTCGTGACAAGTCATCGAGTGACACAAGAGTTACGTCACTATGGGAGTTTTTCTTCGAGATTTTTACCACCAGTACTCACCCAATGACCCGAAGTCCTGAATGTCGAAGACCCAAAGTGGACACGAGACGTCCAATATGAAGATCACTTCAGGAGTAGTCTCATTCATCGATCTAATACAGTGGAAGGATATTGTAAGTGAAAACGTTAATCGAAAACAAGTGGTCTCCCCTGTCTGATGACTGACTCAATAGGTGATTACTCTGGAGGAAAGAACGGGTTGAGATTTGAAATCTCCAAAGTCTAGAAACCCAAGGAGATCTCGACCGTTAATTCGAGAGGGACATGTGTTAGAGGCCTGTCAGTTCCTGAAGATTGACGTATGGAGGAAAGAAAGGGTTGAGAATCTAAATATATGAAGTCCGAAGACCCAAAGGAGATCTTGACCATCGATCTGATGTCGTGGGTACTATCAACCATTAATCAAAATATAGTGGAAGGATAGTGTATGAATAATAGACAAAGTCGTAGAGTAAAAGGTGGCCATACATCTCATTGCTTGATTAAGTCCTGGCCTTTGGATTAAGAAATGAAGGATGATTGTAAGGATTAATGCTAAACCATTGATCTGGTTCCGAGATGTAATGTGAACCACCCAATCTGTTTGGATAGTCTGATTTGGAAGTTTCAGAGGGTTTGAATCCCAAAATTTCTGAAGGGCAAAGTGTCGAAGTTATGATAGTCGTCCATTTCAGGAGAATGAATCTTGGTCATTGAATTGATAAGCGCTCAAGAGATCATTAATCCTAGGTGTATGGTCACTGCCAGTGATCACATGAAGAAAGAGGCTTAGAAGCCAAATAATCCATAATTGACTGGTTGTAACTGACAAAGAAGACGAAGAGTTTTGACTGCCATAGAAGCTAAGGAATCTCAGCATAATTCCCACTGATGATGAACACATGGAATGAACTTCCAGAGAGGACGAAGATTTGCCATAATGATCAGGTAGAGGAATCGACATTAGGGAGAGATGTAGAAAAAAGAAGTCAAGTGATTATGTTGGTTAGCTATGCAGTTGTGAGGAAGAGATGTTTTTAACAACTTGTAGGGAAGAACAATGATGTAGTGAAGAGAATGCAGAGGCATAGCACATAGAAGCAAGATGGCACACAAAGAATAAAAGGCAGAAGAACAAAAAGCGCAAGGTAGGCGAGCAGAGAGAGACTGATGCAGGCAAAGCAGAGCAGTGTAGCATAACAATGATGAGACTAGTAAGCCATAGATAAATGCTATATCACTGTGATAAATTCAAGAAAAGAAAATATTTATATTTCAGGGTGGTAGGGAGGTGTTAGGGAGGACTGATGTCCTCATAGGTTCAAGTAGGTGCTTGAGCACAGGGATTTGTAGCTTCCATCTAGTTGCAGCCAAGAAAACCAGGGTGGTAGGGTGGTGCAAGGGAGAACTATTGTTCTCTGTTATACATGTTGTTGTCTGTGTAACTGGAAGTTGGTGCTTCCATCCAGTTGTGTTGGAATACTCAGGGAGTTGGTGCTTCCTTCTAGTGGGTGCTAGAGAAATTAGGGAGTTGGTGCTTCCTTCTAGTGGGTGTTAGAGAAACCAGAGAGTTGGTGCTCTCAGCAAGTTGCTTGTAAAATAGAGGTTGTAGCCTCATGAGGATTTGGAGCTCATAAGAATGATAATGTATAGAAAATAAAGATTACATATCATATCAAGAAGAAGAGGTTTTTCCCTTTATCGGTTTCCTCGGGAAATATCTGTCTCAGTATATTTCATGTGTGTGATTGATGTTAAATACTCTATTGCTTATCTCCATGCATTATTATGATTGTCATTGAGTGTTCAGTAAAGATTTTAAAATAGGCATAACTGTTTAAGCATAGTAACAACTAATTCACCCCCCCTCTCAGTTGTCCAACACAATTTCACTCTCCCTCTTGTGAAAAATCTACCCCTTGTCCAAAATTTGCATAAACATTGACATAAAATGGAAGAAAATGAAGAGAATGAGATGAGGAACTACTTGGTCATAACAAATTGTGATTCTATCAGTGGAATCTCCCATAATATCCACCATAAGTTTGTGGAAAATTTTGGGCTTCAAGCAAGGGTTTGGTAAAAATGACAAATGACTTGGTAAAAATTCATTTTTTCACCTATTTAATCAATTTTTACCCACTTTTGTATAGGCCAAGTTGTCCAGTTGATATTTTATCATTAATATTTACCAGGACTAATGTTTAACAAGTGTCATTTCTAGTTTGTGGTTGTTTTCTTGTAGTTGCGACAAAAGTGTCATACTTTTATGAGTGTTTTATCAACCAAAATTGGTCCATGTTGATAGGTAAGGATCTTAGAAATGGCATGTAGGTTAGGCTTTCCACCCTGCATTATGAATTTGTTCATTTTTTCATTTTTTGGGGGTCACTCAGTCCTTTCCTTGAGTGTAATATCCCTCGGCTGAACCCAATTGTAAATGTAATGTAAGTGTACTTAAGCTGGTGAGTTGTTTTGACATCATTTTGCAATGCACCTTTCATGGCATAGTGCGCGCATGTATTGCACAGTAACATGATGTAGTGTGCACATTCTTGGATACCGCACGCAGTAACTAAAGTGTGCATAGTATGGAGGTCAATGAGCCTTCTGTACATGATATGTGTTATAGGCCAGCGAGCCAGTTATTATAAGCTAGGGTTTTAGAATTAGGACAGAGCGCCTAGATGTTAAAGGCCAGTGCACCTATTTTGTATATGTCTCATGATTAATATAAAATACATCTTTGCACGTAGACTGACCACAATAAAAGAGATGGAGGACTGAACTCCACCAGTTAGGGAAAGGGAGGGAGAAAAGTTAAGGAAAGGGCTAAGGTAGAGAGCTTAAGTCAAAAAGGAATATTATATTAATATTTATTAAAACATAAAGTATGGACAATTATTTTATCCTAAGTTCTAAAGTTGGGGACAAGTGGACCAAAGTAGCTTCCAACATGACAAGTGTCAAGTTGGGGACATGCATACATATCGTGGAGACTTAGCTCATTTGGACACTTTCACAATCATTCTGACAATCATCTCTCCCATGATTCCTTCCATCATTCATTCATCCAGTCAATGATTCCATGACCATTTCACTCATGCAATCCGTTATCCTTTAGACATTCATTTCACTGTATCTAAGTCTGTTTCCATAACCATTTCCTATTGGTGTACCTGGCTAGTTTGAGAGAGGGATTGAAGAAGCGGTTTGTCAGGCCTGTGGGAAATTGAAGAGGCGGGTTGTCAGTCCTGTGGGAAATTGAAGAGGCGGGTTGCCATGCCTGTGAGAAATTCTCTGAGAGAGATAATTGTTGGGAATTGATTTCCTGAAGGTGCTAAACTACAGCTACAATGCTCTGAGACTTCTTGTCGGACCTATTGTTGAAGCCCTGGAAGGGAAGTGGGGAAGCCGAAGGACTGTTGAGCAAACAAGGGGCACACTTCCTTGGGTGGGATAGGCATGTGGGGAATGAGAGGTTGTAGGCTGTTAGTTGAGTGAGCACCTGAGACGAAGTCTTTCCTATTGTCTATGAGCCTTTAGCCTGGTTAGGAATCCCTTTTCCCGGGTGGAGTTTAGTCCCAGCTCGGGGGTGACTCACTGTTGAGAGTGATGAATAGTGTAGTCTAAGGTTGGGAGGTTCGGGGATGGTCTATACACAGTTGGTGACAATATTTCCAAGATAAGTACCAATCATATGATAAATTTACATGATTATGTTACGATTTATCATATATGTGATTATAACTGTCTGTATGTTTATGGGTATTTCCCTGAATATGCTGCATATCTGTGTTTACTATTATTTCAGTATGAAATCGTATATTTACATAATGTAATTGTTTTTTTACGTTTATATGTAAAGCTTCCACAAGAGTGTTGTATGCATATGTTATAATTGCATGCAGTTTGAAGTGAAAATTTATGTGGCATAGCTTAGTTGAATACTGGGTATGTTACAGTATGTTTTGCAGTGAGAGAGCAAAAGTGTTCCCTCATGTAGCATGGACCAATCATGGATGGTCGAGGATGTTACAATATGGTATCAGAGCTTCAGTTCCAACACTAAGCCTGGATGGGCCGAAAAGGTTCAATTGAAGCGAATATTCACAGAAGATTAATTTCAAAGTGACCAACTTTCAAGTCACAGAGCATCCATGGTAAATTTTGGTACTGCACGGAAAATGTTGGCGTGCAGGTGTGCGCGGTAAATTGTGGTGCCGCACGGAAGAATGTTGTGTGCGGATGCATGCATTGAATTTAGGATTGTGTGGTGAACACACACATAGTAATGTTCACGTGGGGTGAGCAAGTATTGCAAAACACAGAGGAGTTTGGTTGGTGCACGCATAGTAAGAGTATAAGTTGTCTCGAGACAATGTATTCAATGGTGTGTGCAGATTATTGTGCATGGTCGGGCATATTGAACTTTGGCATGGTGCAATGCATAGGGAGAAATTCATATGGAATATCAGTGCGCAATACCAAAATTGTGCGCATTAGATATTGGCGCATAATGCAAAAGTAGTGCGCGCAAGTTATTGGCACGACAGAGAAGAAATGCATAGTGGATATAGGTGCACAGAAGCATGATTTACCTTGTGGTGTTGTTGTGCAAGATAAATATGGGTGTACAGGTTGAATTTTTGTGCGTGCGAAGTCGTTTGGAAGACGATGAGTTTGAGTTTAATAGAAAATTTGCATGGTATTAGAGGAAAAAGAAACACACAACCGCATCGGAGAATTATTTAAAATGAATTCAGAGTTGGTTTGAGAAGAAATAAATATAATCTAAATTGCTAAGCCGAGAGCATCTCAGAAATGAATTCTGATTTTTATATTCCTCTTATTCAGATAGATGGAAGTGAAATATAAGCTTACAAGAAAAACATACTATGAAAGAAAACAAGACTCATAACACCACCAGTTAGAATCTTGTAATAAACAGTCCAAAATCTGCTTCTGCATTTATATAATTGTATTAATCCCAAAATTACAAAAAGGGAATGATAACAGTTATCCTATTGTAAAGGGACCATTTAAGAACAGACCTATCATCTCTGGGGCCCCTTACCTCTTCTACCAGCTGTCCAAAATTCATTGAAATATACTTCATTTTAGTTGAGGACTCATTTCAACTTAGCGATCTCCTCCTTTAAAGAATTTAACCAGACCGATTGATTCTCTCCAACACTTTCGGTCGTTTCAGCTGTGGATTCCTTCTTCTGTCACTTGCTCCTTTTCTTTTTAGCAGCTGGTCTGTTGATGACTAAATCCTTCATAGTAGGATTCATCCTGACTTCCAACTGTGAGTCTATAGTCGGCTCTGTGTGGAATTTAGTTGCTAGAATGTGAGCAAGTACCCTTTCCTCCTTATTCGTAGGAAATTCTAGCATGTTGCCCGAATAACCAGTCTCACTGGATTTAGATTTGTCCATGTACCTCAGTTTGTGGATACCGAAATGATTTTACAGAGAGCAGAAATTCAAGCAATTTGGAGATTACTTCGTTTATGGATAAGATGATGCCTCCATACTTGAGTATTGGTAGTTATAAAATCCCAATTATGAAGCATGGATAGACTATGTACAAGTGTGTTGGGTTGCCATGTTCGACTAATCCATTTCAAATGATTATATTTTGAGCTCGTTACATGGCGGCGTTCAACTGACGTCACATGGATGTGAAGTACCGAACAAGTGAAACAGGGTGATCTGACTAGCCATCGCCCATTCCACAAGTGGTGGTTTTGACATATTGAAACACGTGATATCGTGTATTGGTGAAAGTGGTTTCGACAAACTACAAACTAGTCAGATAAGATCAGTGTAGAGTCCATAGGAATGGAAGAGGCACGGGGGAATTACAGTCAACAAGATGATAGCAGAGGGATGGATGTCCATTTGGGCATTGAAGGAACAAACTCCAATGGACATGGAGAAGAAAGGAATGAAAACATGAATATGGCATAGACCATTAAAATTTTTTAGAAGGATGTCAAAAGCCATAAAGCTGGTAATGTAAGGCTTATGAGAGCCAAGGAGTAGTAGGATGACTTCAACATGAAGTTATTAGAGGGCTTGAACATAATAGAAAAGAAATTGGTTAAGGAGAGTGGCTTAAGAAAATCTGGAAGTCACAAGCCTTCAGATGAGAAAAGAAAAGCAAGAAGTGTTAGAAGACACCACCATCACTCCCCAAGACATTCCAATAAGAGAGCAGGAAGTAGCTCAAGCCCATCCCTTGTCAGAAGGCATAAGAGGTCTGGGGTGGGTGAGCTATGAGAAGAAATGAAAAAAATTAAACCTCCTACATTTGATGGTGAGCACAAGAAGGATGAAGATGCAAAAGCATGGTTGTTGGGCATGAGAAAGTATTTTCAATTGCATAATTATTCTTCTCATGAATAAGGTAGAATTTTTATCTATCAACTCAAGGGAAAGGCCTCCATGTGGTGGTATCATCTTGTGTAGGTGCAACACATTAAAGAGAAAAGTGTTACTTGGAAGGAATTCAAGAAGTATTTTGAGAATAAATACTTGAATAAGAGATACTATGACAAGAAAATGAAAGAGTTCTTTGAACTCAAGCTTGGAAGTATGACCATAGATGAATACGAGAGAAGGTTTCTAGAACTACTGAAGTATGTCTCTTTCATCAAGGATGAGACAGTCAAAATTCAAAGGTATTTGAGTGGATTTCCATCATTCATTAGTGACAAAATATAGTGTGATGATCCCAAGACATTGGAAGAGACCATAAGGTGAGCTAAATTCCTATATGATCAGCAGAAAGCAAGGTCAGCTTTCGAAAAGGCTTGGGAAGACAAAAAGAAATTCAAGATGGATCAGAGGCAAAACGGAGCTAAGCCACCATTCTTCAGAAATAATCCACAAGGACAACAAATGCCTAAAGAACCCAGAACGATTGACATAGGGAGTCAAAGGCCAAGGAAACCACCTATTCAATGTTGGGGTTGTAAAGGAGATAATAGGTTTAGAGATTGTCCTCACAGAGGTGAAAAAGGTAGGGTTGTTCACAATGTATAGAAAGATGAAACAGTGGAGGACATGGGTAGATATGTGAGAAGGATCTATGCAGCCTTGGAAAACAAGCAAGCAGAGTATCAGTCCCACATGATTGAAGTGGAAGGTATGATCAACAACCAAACCATTGCTATTTTAATTGATTCAGGAGCTAGTCATAGTTATATAGACCCTAATATGGTGGAAAGTTTGCAATTTCCAAGAAGCAAGCATGGGGAATCCTGGTTGGTGCAGCTAGCTATATGAGCCAGAAGAAAAGTTAATGAGATGGTTAAGTCATGCCTCATGGACATGAATGGACTGAACACCAAGGCAGATTTGAACATCTTGCCTTTAGGTTACTATGACTGCCTAATTGAGATGGATTGGTTGGACCAACATCGTACTCTCCTAGACTGCCATAACAAAGAATTTACTTTCTTGGATGATGAAGGGAAACTAAGGAAAGTTCATGGAATTCCCAGGTCAATAACCATTAGAGAAATTTCAGCATTGCAGCTGAAGAAATGTTACAGAAAAGGGTGTCAAATAATTGCAGCTCATTTGGCGGAGACACCTAGAGATAAGGTGCCAAATTTGGAGGATTATGCAGTCCTAGAAGATTTTGAAGATGTGTTCAAGGAGGTACCAGGACTAACCCCAAGGAGAGACATCGATTTCTCTATAAATCTAATGCCTGGAGCAACTCCAGTGTCAAAGAATCCATACAGAATGAGTACACCAGAGTTGAAGGAGTTGCAAATGCAGCTTGAAGAACTTCTAAAGAAGGGGTATATACGCCCAAGTGTGTCACCTTGGGGTGCCCCAGTCTTGTTTGTGAAAAAGAAATATGGAGCATTAATATTGTGCATTGAC
This sequence comes from Picea engelmannii, assembly GCA_009831015.1. Lineage (NCBI taxonomy): Eukaryota > Viridiplantae > Streptophyta > Pinopsida > Pinales > Pinaceae > Picea > Picea engelmannii. Next base: position 123,140 of record ML777505.1, read on the forward strand.
TTCAGACAGTTGAATAAAGTGACTGTTAAGAACAAGTATCCTCTGCCAAGGATTGATGATCTCTTTGATCATTTGAAGGATGAAAATATATTTTCAAAGATAGATCTCATATCAGGATACCATTAGGTAAGGATTAAAGAAGAAGATATCATAAAGATCACCTTCAGGACAAGGTATGGTCATTATGAGTTCACAATGGTTCCATTTGGGCTGTCAAATGCACCAACTGTTTTCATGTGCTTAATGAATGGTGTTTTTCGAGAATATCTGAACAAGTTTTTCATTGTCATTTTGGATGACATTCTTATATATTCTATGTCAGAGGAAGAGAATGAACATCATTTGAGGATGGTGTTGCAAGTATTAAGGGAGCATAATTCATGGGTCTTGCAGGCTACTACATAAGATTTATTGAAGGATTCTCAAAGATTTCATACCCAATCACTTTCTTGCAAAGAAAGGGGGTGAAGTTTCAGTGGACACTGGATTGCGAAAAGAGTTTCCAACACTTAAAACAATTATTGAAAAGTGCTCCAATATTAAGGATTGCAGACCCAAATGAAGACTTCATTGTATGTACAGATGCATGTAATGAAGGACTTGGTGGAGTCCTCAGTTGAAATTGGTTTGCTGTATGTTATGAATCAAGGAAGTTGAAGGAGCATGAAAGAAACTATGCCACTCATGATTTGGTGTTGGAATCCATAGTGCATGCCTTGAGAAAATGGAGACACTACCTCATGGGGAAGATGTTTGAGCTAAGAATAGACCAAAATGGTCTGAAATATTTATTTGATCAACCAAATCTAAATTCTAGGAAAAGCAGATGGTTAGAATTTCTAAGCGAACATGAATTCGATATAAAGCATATCAAGGGGAAAGAGAATAAAGTGGCTGATGCACTCAGCATGAGGGTGCATGAACTACATTCTACAACCATTATCATGTATCATACTGATATTAAAAGAAAAATTCTGGAGGTTGCAAATGCAGATATGAAATACAGAGAATTGGTAGCAAAGCTACAACAGAGTAAGATGTCACAAAAGGTGGATAATTATAATTTGGGAATCGATGGAATACTGCTGCTCAAGAACAAAAATTTTTGTTCCAAATGTCCAGGACTTGAAATGTATGATTTTGCATGAAATGCATAATGTCCCTTATACAGGGCACCCTGGATATCAGAAAATTGTGGCAGCGATCAAGAACCATTACTTTTGGCCAGGTAAGAAGAAAGAGATCATTGAATACATCACTAGATGTATAGAATGCCAGGAAGTTAAAGCTGAGCATAGGCACCCAGTAGGTTTGCTGCAACCTTTTCCCATTCCTAAATGGAAGTGGGAAGTGGTGACAATGGATTTTATTACGAGATTGCCCAGAACAGGCAAGCTACATGATTCGATCATGGTGGTGGTGGACAAGATTACAAAAGCTGCCCATTTTATTCCACTGAAAACTACTCACAAGGCAACAGATGTTGTTGATATTTTCATGAAGGAAGTGGCACGATCGCATGGAATTCCTAAAACAATTGTGTCCAACAGAGACCCAAAATTCACCTCGAATTTCTGGAAAGGATTGTTCAAAGGATTCAGAATGAATCTGAAATTTAGTACAACTTATCATCCTGAGTCTGATGGATAGACAAAGAAGGTGAATAGAGTGATAGAAGACATACTTAGAATGTATGTGATGGAAAAACCATTGAAATGGGAAGACTACCTGCACTTGGTAGAATTTGCTTACAACAATGGGTATCAGGCAATGTTGAAGATGAGCCCATTTGAATCACTTTACGATAGAAAGTGCAATACTCCAGTGAGTTGGGATAATCCAACTGATAGGGCAGTAGTTGGGCCAGAGTTGCTCAAGGAGATGGAGGACCAAATGATAAAAATTAAGAAAAATTTAAAAGCTGCGCAAGACAGGCAGAAAATTTATGCCGATAAGAAACTAAACCATAGAGAGTTCAAAGTGGGTGATCATGTTTTCCTGAAAGTGAAAGCTAACAAGAGTTCCCTAAAGCTGGGAAGCTGCACCGAGTTGGAAGCCAGATTTTGTGGGCCAATTGAAATCCTAGAGAGGATTGGTCTAGTTGCTTATATGATTGCATTGCTTGCATCTATGTCTATTCATAATGTATTCCATGTATCATTGCTAAAGAAATATATACCTGATGCTAATCATGTTATTGATTGGAATGTGATTGAAGTGGAGCAAGAAGGTGCTTTTCAAGTGCATCTGGTGCGCATTTTGGACCGAAAAATCAAGAAGCTATGGAATCAAGCCATAGGGCTTGTAAAGGTCCAATGGACCTGGTACGGTCCTGAGGACGCTACTTCGGAGCATGAGGATGCAATGTGGACAAAATACCCGCATCATTTTGAGGATTTTTGAAAATTTTGTTGTATAAGGGTATATGATGCACTGAGGACAATGCATAAATAAGGGGAGGGGATTCTATTATCCCTCGGTCGAACCCAATTGTAAATGTAATGTAAGTGTACTTAAGCTGGTGAGATTTTTTGACATGATTTTGTAATGCACCTTTCATGGCATAGTGCGCACATGTACTATGCAGTAAAATGATGTAGTGTGCACATTCCCAGATACCACGCACAATAACTAAAGTGTGCGCAGTGTGGAGGTCAGCAAGCATTGTGTACATGATATGTGTTATAGGTTGGTGAGCCAGTTATTATAAGATGGGATGCTTATGTTTTGGAATTAGTCCAGAGCGCCTAGATGTTAAAGGCCAATGTGCCTATTTTGTATATGTCTCATGATTAATATAAAATACATCGTTGCACGCAGACTGACCACAATAAAAGAGATGGAGGACTGAAATCCACTAGTTAGGGAAAGGGAGGGCCAAAAGTTAAGGAAAGGGATAAGCTAGAGAGCTTAAGCCAAAAAGGAATATTATATTAATATTTCTTAAAACATAAAGTATGGATAATTATTTTATCCTAAGTTCTAAAGTTGGGGACAAGTGGACCAAAGTAGCTTCCAACATGACAAGTGTCAAGTTGGGGACATGCATACATATCGTGGGGACTTAGCTCATTTGGAAACTTTCATGATCATTGTTCATGATCATTCTGACGATCATCTCTCCCATGATTCCTTCCATCATTCAAACATCCAGTCAATGATTCCATGACCATTTCACTCATGCAGTCTGTTATCCTTCAAACATTCATTTCACTATATCTGAGCCTATTTCCATAACCATTTATGGTTGGTGTACCTAGTTATCTTGGGAGTGGGATTGAAGAAGCGGGTTGTCAGGCCCATGGGAAATTGAAGAGGTGGGTTGTCAGGCCCGTGAGAAATTCTCTGAGTGAGAGAATTACTGGGAATTGATTTCCTGAAGGTGCTAAACTATAGCTACAGTGCTCTGAGACTTCTTGTCCAACCTGTTGCTGAAGCCCTGGAAGGGAAGTGGGGAAGCCAAAAGATAGTTTAGCAGAGAAGGGGCACACTTCCTTGGGTGGGATAGGAATGTGGGGAATGAGAGGCTATAGGTTGTTATTTGAGTGAGCACCTGAGACAAAGTCTTTCCTGTTGTCTATGAGCCTTTAGCCTGGTTAGGAATCCCTTTACCCGGGTGGAGTTTAGTCCCATCTCAAGGGTGACTCATTGTTGAGAGTGATGAACAATGTAGTCTAAGGCTGGGAGGTTTGTGGACGATATGTATGCAGTTGGTGACAATCTTTCCAAGATAAGCACCAATCGTATGATAAATTTACATGCTACATTGTTATTTACGTGCTTATGTTACGATTTATCATATATGTGATTATAACTGTCTGTATGTTTATGGGCATTTCCCTGTATATGCTGCATATCTGTGTTTACTATTATTTCAGTATGAAATTGTATATTTACAGAATGGAATTGTTTGTTTATGTTTATATGTAAATATTCTGCAAGAGTGTTGTATGTATATGTTATAATTGCTTGCAGTTTGAAGTGAAAATTTATGTGGCATAGCTCAGTTAAATACTGGGTATGTTACAATATGTTCCGTAGTGAGAGAACGAAAGTGTTCCCTCGTGTAGCATGGCCCAGTCATGGGTGGTTGGGGACATTACATTGAGGATAGGATAAATTAATTGCAAATGTTCCTCTTGTAGGGTGTGATTAGGGTCATGTACTTGCACCACATGAGTGGAAGAGGTGTAATTTCGCTCTCCCTCTTGTGAAAATGTTGCCCCTCAACCAAAATTTTCATACAAATTGACACAAAATGGAATAAATTGAAGAGAATGAGATGTGGAACTACTTGGTCCTAACAAATTGTGATTCTATCAGTGGACTATCCCACAATCTCCACCAGAAGTTTGTGGGAAATTTTGGGATCCAAGAAAGGGTTTGGTAAAAATGACAACTGATTTGGTAAAAAATCATTTTTCACCTATTTAATCATTTTTTGGCCACTTTTGTGCAGTCCAAGTTGTCCATTTGATATTTTACCATTAATATTTTCCAGTGCTAATGTTTAGCAAGTGTCATTGCTATCTTGTGGTTATTTTCTTATAGTTGTGACAAAATTATCATACATTTATGAGGGGGATTTAGCCAAAATTGGTCCATGTTGATAGGTAAGGATCTTAGAACTAGCATATAGGTTAGGCTTGCCACCTTCCATTATGAATTAATATTTTCCTGGTCGATTTTCTCCTTAAGTTGAACCCCACCAATTTGTGACATGAAGCTTTCTTTCCATTAACAAGGTGTCATAATTTGAGTGGTAGAGCCTATCATTCATGGGTGCCTTGGTTGGAGCCTTGATTTCAGTTTGGAACCCATGCTAAGTTATTTTCGTAGGCTCAAGAGCCCTCTTAGTCCAACCATAATGTTGCATTGAATCCACATGACTTCTTCTCATTCTATTTATGGAAAATACCCATATAGCTCCCACACTTTTTATTTTTTGAGTTGCACTGACCACGTCACAAGTCATTACTCATGATTTTGAGCCTAATTCATGTTTTATTTTTCCTCTTGTTTCCCACTACTTGCATTCTCTCAATCCACTTTCCTTTTCAATTTCCACCATTGTAACCTAGAACCCTGTATCCCTGGAGGAAACATCCCCAAGAGTGTCCATATCCTGCACAACCTGCTTGCATATTGCATAAGTATGTTCCTTGTGATTGGAA
>ML777505.1:128518-154492 GCA_009831015.1 Picea engelmannii
ATTAGGCTTTAATATTATGAAAAAGACAAAAAAATCAAATAGTATAAAAAAAGAAAGATGGGGGGAATAATCAAGATCTTTTTTTTTTTTGGAAATTGTACTGAGTCATGTCTCCCTTGAACAAAGAACCAAGTTTTGAATCAGTCACTTAGAAAGTTGGATTTAGTATCACCTTAAGAAGCTGAACCTTGATTTTTGAGTTTTATTACTCCTTCAATTGGTTACTCTTCCATTCGTTATGGAGAGTTTGTTGATTCATCCTGCATCACAATGTTATATCATTGATCACTTTGTGTCAAATGTTGCCCAAGTCACCATTATGTAGTGCTTATGTTCGAGGGATGTTTTATCTCGTGCCAATCATTTCTCGGTTGGATATTGACCATCCATGCTAGCCTTATTGGTTTTCAAAGTTGTCTCAATTCAATCGATATCTTTGTTGTTTATTCATGCTAGTATAGAAGGTATCCATTGACTTCTCACTAGAGGGATAGCTCTTATTGAATCTAACACATTTATATGAGATTTTGACCTAGAGTAGTACCCTAAGCATACTTTTAATCATTGATATGTTACCTTGTGTTGATTAGATGACTTTCATCAATTGTCACTAACTAAGTTTTTCCCCTAGTGTTTGACGTCAATACCCCTATTCACACATTGGGATTTGTGCTATAAATTGGGTTACATTTTTATCATTGGTAGAATTCATCACCTCTATCATTGGTTTTCATTATGGATCATTGCTCAGAGGATTTATGTTATGTGTTATTCCATATTACCCATGCAAGAGATGTACTTGGTGGTATATCCTCACAATTTTTCGTCCAAGTCCTTCCAAATCATTATCTTTCTATTCACACGTGTTGGATGATGGGGGATGACTTAATTCCCTCCTTCCAATGAATCTCTTCCCATAAACTTTGGCACATTTCATCTAGGAATTGGATTTAGAGATTTCATAGTACCTAGGGGCTTGTAGTAATCAATTGAAGGTTCTCTCACTATTGAAGGTTCCCTCGCTATTGATAGTGTGAATACATCAATGTCCCCTGATTGATATATTATACAAGTGCTTGACCTCAACACATCTACTCTCACTTGCTAGAATGTACTAGGTACCTTGAAGACCATTCTCATTATAGGTGGGTTGTCTCACATTTGTTAATGGTGTCTCCCATGTTTGGAAATGGATCATCCATTCACAAGGTGCAAACTCATACCTTTGGCTAGTTTGGATTTGAAGACCTTGGTCCATTGGTAGGATCCTCTCATTGTCTTGTTTCTCAAGTTGCGCAAGACTACCACTCACTTCTATGACATTGGTACCTTGAGGAGGATTAGTTTTCCACTTTATTACTCCAATAATCCTCCTTATGTATATTGATACATAGCTCCACTGTGTATTTATTTGTGGTTATGATCTATTTGAAATGGATCCATTATGTATATATTCCGTGGCCATGCTTGTTACTTTTTTATATACATGGATCCACTTTGTATTTTGTTGTGGTCATGATCACTACTTATTTATATGCTTCATGGACATGTAGTTTATTTTATTTCACAACCATGTTTATCGACACCTAATCATGGATACACCCACAACAAGAAGAGATCCATCTTATACCTTGTCTTTTGTTATAGGAACTTTCTTGATTTGATTTTTGGTGAACTCTACCTAGCCCCAATCAGTAGATTCCTCCGCCACATTATAATGTATTTTTCCCATCATTTTCCCTTCTAACAGCACACATTAGGGGGAATATATTATAACCTCTTTGGCCACCCCGTTTTAGCCAAGGTGCACTCTATTATCCCTAATCCATCCTCTGCATGAATTTGGTTGATTGTTGTCATCCTTAAGTCTTCCAAATGAGACTCATTTTCATATAATTCCTAGTTTCCTCCACAAAGAGGGTGAGTACTCATTGGTTTCCTTAAGGAAAGGTGTGAGTGCATTCTCAAGTAAGTAAAAAAATATAATTTCACAAAAATTAAATGCTCCCACACAAAGTTTATGGGAAAATTAGTTTCATAACTTACCAATTTCTGTGGGAAATGGTCTCAACCACCTTGAAATGGTATAAATAAGACCTCAAAGGAGGAAATATTACACATTAATATGGTGATATCATAGTTATCATCTGATCCCAAGCAATCAGAGCTATTTCCATGAGGTTTTTATGACCATAATCTCCCTGATTTATTCCATCCTCGAAATTTTCCATCTCCCACTTTCCAAGAAACGTATCTAAGACACCTTTGTCTTTCTCTTCTTTGAGAAGAATGGAAAAATGAATATCGAGCATTCTTGAGTGGCTCGAGGCAGGAGGAATCCAGATAATGATTACAGGTAGTGTCGACAACAAAATTCTGGTAAAATTTGATTGTGTTGTTGTTTTCATTTATAAAATAGATATATATCTTCTCCCCCCTAGATATTGTCTCCTTTCATGCATATGTTTGATTATCAATTTCTAGTGTTGATTTTAATTCCCCTAACTTGAGTTAGTTAGTTATTTATTTCTTAATCCAGTTACAACTACTAGATAGTTTTAAGGAAGGTATTTTTATTTGTGTGTAGGTTGAGAAGCATGTGGAGGAGAAAGAGGATTGGAACGAGGAAAACCCAACAATATCATCTCCAACTATTTGATCATTCAATAAGATTTCTAACTACCTTGGTAGTTATTTAAGAATTAGTGTATGCTAAACTAGGAGAAAGATAGATTGTTTTCTCTACTTTATTATTTTTTTTTATTTCACCCTATTCATAGGATAGATTATATTTATCCGTAATTGTTTAGTAAGAGGTTTGAGGACAATTTTAAAGGATTTTCTTGGTCTCTAGAATTGAGGTTAGTTTCCACCCATTGTTTTAGAAAATAATATTTGTTTGTGATTGGAAGGTGATTCCTATCATATCTTCAAAGGTTATAAAGTGATATTATTGTTTGATTTACCTTTGTTTAAAATAGTTGAACGTGTTTTTCCCTTAATAAATGCACAATAAAAGAATTTATTTTCTATTTTTGAATCATTCTTCTCATTTTAAATGACAAAATGAATATAGCAGGAAGAGAAAAGTATATCAAATAATCAAAATGGGTGCTAAATAAGTCCAAAGTCACTTACCAATTTCTCTAATGGGTAAAAACATGGATGATTGACATTATTGTTCTAAAACAAACAGGTAATATTTCCATTTGATTGATTCATTTACCTAATATCAATAGGTCATTTCTTCCATCAACATGTGTGCACTATAAACTACCTCCCTCCTTGCATAGCTTGGCTTGGCTATGGTCTATTGGCTTAATAGAACCCACATCTCTTTATTTTGAGCTCACCTTTCTAATGAGCTCATTTTGTTGTGGCCTCAAGAGGGTCTATCTTGGACATCTCCTCACTGGGAGTTGCTTGAGGTTGTCACCATGGTGAGCATGAACAAGTTGGCTACCAAGGCCATTACTTTCTTGTAGTCTCTTATCCAAGGAAATATTCATTTGTTGTGTGACATCACAGTGTAGGAATCAAGTGAGTGATCTTACTGTATATGAGTGTTTGATAATATATTGATTTTTGAATATGAACACAACAATGTAGTTGTAGAGATGAGAAGACCTACTAATTTCAGAATCACAAATCTCAAGATAGGGTTGCAAGAACTGAAGAGAAAAGTTATATAGGTATGGTAAAAATCAAATCTTGCTCACCTATATTGTTTAGTTGTTTATATTGTATAATATTTTGAAAATATTCACCACATATCTATCATATCGTGTAACTATCATGCAATGACAAGAGGAGGATGCAAACATGTAGAAAACTTTAGTCAACAAACACCTGGAAGAAATAATAGTGTCTATGTAAACGGTACATGGAAACTAATGTGATAGTAATGATGGTATTGAATGTGTCCTAATAGATCTAATATCCACAAGGATGACAAATCTAATAACCACAAGGATGATGCAAGATAAGTTATTTTATTAGATCTAATATCCACAAGGATGACAAATCTAATAACCACAAGGATGATGCAAGATAAGTTATTTTATTGAGAGTTTTCACTATTCAAGAATAAGGACTTAAGTGCCTTAGCCAATTATAGGGAAGTAAAAAAAATATTGCTTGACTTATTTTAATTTATTTATGTTATAATAAGTAAAAACTTTGGATATATACACAACATAAGTTTTAGTCAATCAATCAAAACTAATATAAAGTCAAAGCAAAATGTTTACAGTATGAGTATGACTTTGGTGGGGACTAATAATAAAATTTATAAAAGGGTAATATATGTAACTTAGGGACTAATAATAAAATTTACACAAAGGGTAATATATGTAAGTTTTTTTCCCAAGTTATTAATAATAGTTATCCATTAAACTTTATACAAAGTATAAGATTTAAAATTTATTATACAAGCTATTAATAAGAGTGATCCACTAAAGTTTCTTACTTTATACCACATGCACTAGAATCACAAAGATTTTATTGTTTATATTTAGAAATTGACTTATTATTAAATATTAATTAGAGTAGAGAGGGAAGGTTAATGAGGAGGTATTAATGTCATATCATTGTTGCATGTATTTAGTTTGGTTTAGAGAATAACATTCACAAAATTCAACGATGGTTTTGTGGGTTATTGGTTTGACCATTTCCATCTCAATTATATAGTGGGTTTTGAGAGATGTCATTTTTACACTTTTGTGGGTTATTGGTTTATATTTTTTCTATATACTTTTATGGGTTATTGATTCAACCATTTTCATCTCACTTATAGAGTTTGTTTTGAGAGATGTCATTTTCATACTTTTACCCTCTACTTATGGTGGTTTTTTTTCAAGATGATACTATCACTGAATTATAATTTATTTCTTTTATATACTGCAATTTAATGTCCCTCCTTATTATTGTTACAATTTTGTGTCCTTTTTTGTAGTATTCCAATAGTTTCCCGGCTTAGGACTTTCATCAAACAGTTGGTAAATACGCCTAGTTTTCACTATAAATCCCCTTTCTATTTGTTGTAGCTTATTTCTAATGCTGATATTATGTCAAACACTTTTTAGATTCACTCAACACCTACTTGGATCAACCCATGTTGTTATTATTATGTTTTATTTTTGTTTTTTGGTTGTATTTTCATGTGTTTGTTGGCTTAGGAGTTTATGCAAGCAATTTGCAGCATACCCAAAAGCACTTGGTAGAAAATATATGATAGCAATAATCAAAGTAACAATGCATTAACCAACAACAAGGAATATAACTGATATTTTTTGTTTATTAACCATCAAATCATAACTAGTACATCAAGAAATAACTCACACATATGTCTTGAAAAACATTGGCATTTGATAATACAACTAAATGGAATAATAAGGCATTTTTTGTAGTTGTAACAACAAATGAAATACCCCACAAATATGATGCTAAGAAGATCTCTGCAACCCAAAATCAACTATCAAAGGAAATTTGGCCTCCCTGTATGAGAACTCAACCCCTCCAGAGTAAAACTCATCCCAACAAATGATATAACTCATCCCAACCACTAAAATCATATCCCAACAATAGATTAGTCATCCTTTATGAGAATGATTCAACCTCCAAGGGAAAATGGTGACTCCCTCAACAATATGAATCTTCCCAACAACTAGGAAATCGACCCACTAGTGGAGAAATGATTGTCCAAGGAGAAATTGACCCTCTTAGCAAGGAACTTGGCCCAGCCACCAATATATTCATCCCAACCACAATAAATTTAGCCTCCAGGAAATATAACTTAGCAAGCCTACAAGGGATTCAACCAGCAACAAAGAAATACAAACTCTACCAACCAGGATGTGTCCTTCACAAACCAACAAATAGTGGCAATGGATAAATCATCCTACACAAGAAGGAATATATTTTCTCTAATCCTGAGGTGGTTGAAAAAAGTGTATCAACTCCTTAAAAATGGATGCAAGTGGAAAACCGGGATGGTTCCCCCATGAAATGGCTAGGGTCGATCTCTCACCATCGAAACTTGATTAGCTAGGGTGGAATATTTTTCCACCGAAACCAATCCAATACCATGGTTACTCCAAACCATCAAAGGCTCCAAGAGATCTCTAAATCAAATCAAAATAATCATCAAAATAATGAGAGAATGAGATCACATCTTTAATTTATCCCTCCTTTCACCTTTTTGATGAACCTTTTACCTTTTTTGCTGACCTTTTTACCCTAAAGTGACTTAATTTATCTTTATTAAAATCAATTTATTAATTTATTAACCCTTTTACACCAAAAAGTGTTTTATTTGAATTTAAAGCATTTTTGGGCTTTGGAAGTCACTTTTCATCCTCTCCAACATTTAAATCTCTTCATTCTGGTTCCAACGAGATATTAAACCAATGTACCCCTCTTATATAATTTATTAAAATGACAACCTTAGTGTAATCCATTATATTATGGTCAATAATACTCTCAAATTACGGGAACGATCGAAATGCAAAAAAATCAAAATCTGACTACACGTGAATGATAACGATGATTAAAGATGATAAGTGGACCTTTTAAAGCATCATATAACTCCTCCAACCCACATGATCTCACTGATAACCTCAAATTACACCTTTGTTCAAACTGACATAAACCCATAGGGTCATCTCCAACCGCAGAGCAGGGGAATCCAAAAATGGGAAAATTATAGTCCTCGCTTCCCAAAGATTGCTTGTCCTAAAAGAATTCCATCACAACCCTACAATTAATAATCTAAACCAAACTAAAATTGAGAATGATCCCAGGCTCCCAAACCAACCTGGAAGATGTGAATCACCTTCTTCTCAAAGCATTGTCTTGTAAGGTACTAACACACGAGGCCACATGAACACTACTAATATGTAAAGCAATCATACACTGCAAAAACTTGGTCAAACCTTCAAATAATGGCTCGTATAGGGAACCAACCCAAAGCACCATATGAAGAAATCTCCTGAAAATAAGAAATGGCTCTCCCCTCTCTATCAATAACTGGACTACCAAACCGTGTAATACTAGGACCCCAAGCTAATCTCATAAAGAAGCTATCATGCTAATTTTTTTCTACTATGATCATAATTGTCTTCACATCATTACCAAATTTAATCCTCCTCTCTTGGAACCCCAAGATGAAATACATGTAAGGGATAAACCCACTACCACAAGTCATATCCTGCCACGACATCTCAATGAAGTCAAAGTCTGCAAATCCACTACCGGAATCAATCTTGGGTATCAGAAAATAAAATATGTCCTACCCTATATAATAATTCTCACCATCGCCTCTCATGACAGTCCAAAAATGAAACAGACCAATCATTGTCACAATTTTTCCGACCAATATCAAACTTTGAAGCGATCTATAAATCAAATGAATTCTCAAATCCCACAACCAAGTTACAAGTCCACCATCCCCAATACCTATTGAATCATGTTGTTCCAAGTCGATAACCAAAGAGACCAAAATAAACCAAATTTTTGAGTCATGTTTTTATTTGCAACCATCTGGTGGAAATAAGATACTAGGAGTCAACTCTGTCTGCTAATTTGTCTAGCTCCTACCAAAATGTCCTGAGAATTGTGTTGTCCTGATCATGGTCAATTTACTCAAGAAACCTATGGAACCTAAATTCCTCCCTAAATAAGCACTCTAATATTTGTGACACCTCATACTCCAATGAATTCCATGAAATGTAGTCCCTGCCATGCACCTTCGATAGACCTATGATGAAATTTATCGATACACTCTCCAACCTCTATTGTGAAATGAGTACAGACTACCATAATTATGCTAGATAGGTATGCTCTAACTTTTTATTTTTACAATTCATGCACTCCCTCTCTCCACACATCGTCCTCGAGGCCCTTACATGAGAACCTCTCTTTGATTTGCTGGTAAGGATGCCCTGCCAAGGATGTATCATGTATAACCCTCATGATCTCTTCCATAAGTGTGGACTCAGGGACTAATTATATGCTATCTATATAGTATATTATATCGTCCACCACTATGTACCTTTCATCATGAATATGACCATCCATCAACTCACATGCAAGCAAATCCTTGGAATATTCCACCAGAAGGTGGTACTTCCAATGAGCTGAAATCCCTGTGAGCCAATCCAATGGGTCATGGATCTCCTCCTTATGTGTTCGTACATCCTTCATATTGATCACATGGCCACATGTAAAGCATACGTTATTCCAAGATCCATGTCCCTGTTCTGATGATAGCCTGATCAAAGATCAATCTTTAGAGAGTACTCTTTCCCATGCCTGAATATTCTCTCCATCATGCCCCATGTCTCATATAAATTCCTCAAATGATCCTCCCATGTCTTGTTGTATATGAGGAGATAATCAAATAACATCAGCATAGACCCTTGTAGTTGTAGTGTGAAGATGGGGTCCATGCGAGATTGAAAGGTGGAAAGTATGTTGGTCCACCCCAATGGCATGACCAAGAACTCGTAGTTCCCATATTGACACTCAAATGTAGTATGGTGATATCCCAATCAAAGGTCAATCTTCAAGTAATATGTTTCTCGATGAATCTTATCTATCAACTTATTTCCCCTAGACAATCCAAACTCAATGGTATGTTCAAGGTCCCTATCAGGAAGTCTCTCTGAAAGAATCACCCCACAATCCCATATTAATGTGTCCACATCCTCAATATATCCATTCCCACAATAAGTGGGTACATATACCTCCATCATGGATGGTCCACAAGGTAAATGCTCAACTCCCCCATCTACAGTTATGACTTGATCCATCAATGGGATCCCCAAGAGAAGTGGCTCACGATATCCAAGATGTAGACTATGTGTATCATCAGAAGTATCTAATCCATACCTATTTTTAAGCCCATGCAAATATGAATGCTTCTCATGTTCTACCATCACAAGAAGCTCCTCCATAAAACCATAAGTACCACTAAAATACTCATATGTCCTGATAGCCATAGATGACTGATCAACCCTTTTTTTTGTTATCAAAATCCTCAACCCTCTTGGATCAACCCTTTTTTTTGTTATTATGTTTTATGTTTGTTGTTTGTCTTTTCTTTCATAGAGTTTATACAAATAGTTTGCAGCATACCCAAAAGAACTTGGTACAAGATATATGGAAGCAATAATCAAAGTAACAATGCATTATCCAACAACAAGGAATATACCCAATATTTTTTCTTTATTAACCATCAAATCATAACTAGTACATCAAGAAATAACTCACATATATGTCTTGAAAAACATTGGCATTTGATAATACAACTAAATGGAATATGAAGGCAATTGTTGTAGTTGTAACAACAAATGAAATACCCCACAAATATGATGCTAAGAAGATCTATACAACTATAAATCAACTTCCAAAGAAAATTCGGCCTCCCTAGATGAGAAATTGGCCCCTCCACAAAAAAACTCAACCCAACAAATTAGATAACTCACCCCAACCACTAAAATCACCTCCCAATAGCAGTTTACTTGGCTTCTATGAGAATGATTTAGCCTTCGAGGTAAAATGGCGACTCCCTCAATAATATGACTCTTCCCAACAACTAGGAAATCGACCCACCAATAGAGAAATGACTGTCTAAGGAGAAATCATCCCTCTTGGCAAGGAACTTGGCCCAACCACCAAGATATTTGGCCCAGTCAAGAGAAATTTGACCTCTAGGAAATATAACTTAGCCAACATGCAATTGATTCAACCAAAAAAAAATAAACACAACCTCTACTAACCAGGATGTGTCCTTCACAAACCAATGAATCGAGACAATATATAACTCAACATGTACAAGAAGGAATATATTTTCTTTAAACCTCAGGTGGCTACAAAATGTGGATCAACTCCTTAATAGTGGATGCAAGTGGAAAACCTAGATGGTTCCCCCACCAAATGGCTAGGGTGGATCTCTCACCATCGAAATATGATTAGCTAGGATGGAATCTTTCACAATCGAAACCAATCCAATACTAGGGTTACTCCAAACCCTCAAAGGCTCCAAGAACACTCCAAATCAAATCAAAATAATCATCAACATAATGAGAGAATGAGCTCTCATCTTTCTTTTATCCCTTGTTTCACCTTTTTGATAACCCTTTTACCTTGCTGACTGTTTTACCCTTTTACCCTCAAGTGACTTTTTAATTTATCTTTGGTAAAATCATTTTATTAATTTATTAACCCTTTTACTCCAAAAAAAGATTTATTTTACTTTAAATCATTTTTTGTCTCTGGAAGTTACTTTTCATCCTTTCCAACATTTAAATCTCTTCATTCTGGTTCCAACGAGTTATTACACCAAGGTAACCCTCTTAGATAATTTAATAAAATGACAACCTTAGTGTAATCCATTAAATTATGTTCAATAATACTACCAAATTATGGGAACAGTTGAAATGCAATGGAATCGAAATCTTACTGCGCAGGAATGATCCTGATGATGAAACATGATAAGTGGACCTAAAAAAACATCATATAACTCGTCAAAACTCCCAAGATCACTGTTAACCTCAAATTACTCCTCTGGTCAGGTTGACTTAAACCCACAGGGTCATCTCCAAATGTAGAGCAAGGGAATCCAAAAATGGGGACATTACATGCAACCATGGTTTTGTGGGTTATTGGTTCCACCATTTTGTCTCACATATAGAGTGGATTTTAAGGGATGCCATTTTTCAACTTTTTCCTTCTATTTTTGTGGGTTATTGGTTTGCCCATTTTGGTCTCACCTACATAGTGGGTTTTGAGATATGTTTTCACACTTTTACCCATTACTTATGGTGACCTTCTTTCATGACGATCCTATCACTAAATTATAATTTACTCCTTTTGTATACTTCAACTATGATTTTGTGGGTTATTGGATTTTTGTATACCTAATTGTTTATTGAAGACATACTTATATTTGCAACTATAAACAATTTATTCCTCAAATAATTTGGACATGTAAAGAACCCAAACTAGCAAAAATAAAAATTTTCTTGCTCATACACATCAAAAAAAGATGCTAATTTATCCATGCACATAACAATGTATATAAAAACCATAATGCATCCATACAAACACATAACAACAAAACTCAAACTAACATTTATACACAACATGAATAATCATTTAATTAAAATAGAAAACTTATCTTTAAACTCTTGAATCGATTGGTTGCATATAGGGGATGATCCTCCTAGCCATATGCTTGTTGTATCCACCCCCGAGCTGAGGCTATGAGTCCACAAGGAGATGACCCTCTTGTCTTTCCACTCTCCATAATTTAGCATCCCAATACCCAGGTTCTACTCCACAACAAACTCCAATGCACCCTCTCTCTCTTTCCTCCTCAACCTGCACAACCCATGGAATGTGATCCCCCTTCACTACACATAGTCCCTTAGGCCTTCCCAATTCCCTCCCGAGCTCTAGTGTAATCGGTTGGCTAGGAAATATCACAACAGGGGACTCTAGGAATTCTGTGTTGTTCTAGGAGTGTTCACACAACCTTCTCAAGGCTCTTGTCATGCCCCACAATATTATTATTAAATACAAATAATAATAATAATAATAATAATAATATTAAGAATATAACAATTCTCTTTAAAACAGTTATAAAAATTACTTATTATGACCCCCTTTAAATAAGAATATAATAATTATACTTAAAGGGCATCATAATAAGTAATTATTATAATTGTTTTAAAGAGAATTATTATATTCCTAATATTATTATTATTTTTATTATTTATATTTAAAAATAATACATGTGGTTTCATTTTGATAAAATATATCTTGATAAATATGTGTTGAGTTGATTATGATATTCATGATGTTTGTTGGGCGCATACCCATTTTGGAGAAAAGCACGACGTGGGAGAAATACAGCTCACGGGAAAAGCAGCACGTGGAAAGCAAATGCGCATGTAGAGGAGGAAAGCATGTGAGACACGCATGCAAGAATATCTATACATGCTAGGGTTATGGTTTTGGTAAGAGGATGTAATGGTTGGTAAGCCAAAAACATGTATAAATAGGTACCTAGGAGGTCTAGGTCGAGGTTGTTGTTCAAAGACTATTATTGGTTTTGGTTCAGAATGTCTGTAAAATCCGATCTCATTTTGTAAGTTGTTGAGCTGAGGAGAGGAAATAAGATATTTCTTGAGGGTTAGATCACATGCTGAGGATCTTAGTGTGATCTATTCCACCTCATTGTAGATATCGAACCATTTGATGGAGAGTTGTAATGCGCACAACGTTGTAGTTTCGGAAACACCATAATAAAAGAGAAGAGCAACTAAATATTTGTGGATGTAGCTTAGGAGGGCTTGAACCACTGTAGATCATATGTCATGTGATTGAATATTGTGTGTTTCCTTTATTGTCAATGATTAGATGTTAGACAAATGCATGAATGACTTAGTTAGATCTGCTAATTTACATGCATGAATAATAATGACATAATATTCAATATAAGTTGAATGTTAGAGTAAGAAAATGAAGATCACAGAGTGTAATCCCAAATCCGCACTCATTCCCAAGCTGCAAGCACCTGAGCATTGTAGCCACCCATAAGGACTATTTCAGGTGAGACTGTGTAGTGCATTTTGTGCGTTCTGTTTCCTTTTGGTTTACTAGGAGGGTCGATATTTTTAGGGGGGTTTTGTTGGAAACCATAGTAGTTCTGAACCTGGGTCATCCCAAGAATGGTAGTTAGAGGTAATAGACAACCAACAAATGGTTTCGTTGTTGGTTGAAATTGCATGGGATTGAGTGAGAGGGATTTGCGAAAGAATCGTGCAGAAAATGGCAGTATAGAGAGGGATGTTCAGGCAGTGGAATCCAACAAAGGTGGAGATCGAAAGATGGCTAAAAATAAAGGACCTGGAATTTGCGCAGAAAGACAACAAAAACCCTAAAATAACACAGCGCAAATATCTGGACAAGTACGTGTTTAGAGACCTACATGAGGTGTTTTTTTGTGATTTCTCGCATGTATTGTAGGAGTGGCTGTTGAGGTTGAAAGATAATCATCCTATGAATCGGATCAGAAATGTCGAGTGGAACCCTATAGAGATCGCGCAGTTACAACAAGTAGACAAAAAATTCACACGTGCAATGGATTTATGGCTAGACAGTATTGTCAGAGGCTTTATCACACAATTTGCAGTAGATATCGTGAAGTCTTATAGTGCAATAGAGAAAGAGTTCTTGAAGGGACCTAGAGGTAGGTATATCATATTAATGTATACTTCCATCAATATTTTACTATTAACAAAGTTGTAATGACAATGGCATTAGACAACTAAACCTCTCTGCGTGCATGGGGGAAGGGGAGAAGCAATTACTAGAGCTAGAAGGATGGAGGGAGAAATGGAGAAGGGCAAGAAGGAGGCCATGGAACCGATCATGATGGAGGAAGATCAGATCAAGAAGATAATGGAAACAACTGGAAGTATGCGTAGTGGATCACCCTACCATTATAATATGAATAATAAAAAGAGAGCCATAACTGAGAGAGAGGGCTTGGCAAGTGATGAAGAAGAGGTAGTGGATCTTCGTGTTGTGGAGTAGATTGAGGAAATCTTGCGTGCAACATATGAAAGGAAGACAAGTGGTCCAAGGGAAGAAACCGAAGACAGAACTCCCATCCATGTTAGTGTCAGTGTGGAACCCATAAACCCATGTGTGACTAATACACCAATAGAACACCACCATTTAGACAACCGAATTTCAGGGGAAGGAAGACAGAAGGAAGTACATCTATTTAAGGAGAAACAACTAGAGGAGACCATTCACAAAGTATTATTCAAGTATCTACACCGTGCAAAGGTAGTAGTTCATCATGAAGGATGGTAGGACATGATCCCACCATTAGGTTACCAGAGTTCAAGGAAGAAGCATCTGAGGACCCTGCAAAGCACTTGTTCATCTGTGAGAAGATATTGGAAGAAAAAAAGATCACAGATGTTGATACAAAACTTGTGCAGTTAGCTATCACACTAAGAGACCACACACTGGATTGGTACATGAGCTTAGCTGCAAACAATCCACCAGGAACAACCAGAACTATTGTAGATATCAAGAAGTTGCTGATAAATGAAATCTAGAAGCCTAGCTCAGAGGATCAGTACATGAATGAGATGATAGATATTAGACAGAAACCAAGAGAATCTATGTGGGAGATTGACCAGAGATTCAAACGATTGAAGGAAAAGATGAAGTATGTCATGACAAATATGCAGGATAGACATCTATTTGTGAATTCCCTGCTACCACACTTGAAATAACCTTTGAGGCAACAAAAGTTTCAAACTCAGACAGAGGTTCTACAGGAATCCTTACAACTGGAAGAGAACCAATATCATAAGACAGATCCAACAATAGAGGATTTGAAGGAGGATCTGAAGAATTTAACATTTCAACTGAACCAGAACAAGGGTAAGGAAAAAAGAGAAGTTGTTTGGTGCACCGCATGTAGGACAGAGGGACACCACAAGAATGAGTGCCCAAATTTTGCGCAATACATGGAAATAGGACTACCAAACCCTTTTCCATTAGGAGGACTATGGTTTGAGATCTGTAATACATAGGGGAATGATCCATATAATTGTCTAATGATGCAAAATAACCAGACAATGCCTAAGAGTTCATACTACAACTTTTGAAAATCAATTGGCCATGATGACAAACATTGCAGGACAATGGATCTGATGAGGGAAAGAACATCAGACACCTATAGGGTGTAGGAAGAAATGATGACATGTCAAGTTGCACCACGTTTTAACCAAGTACCATCCCCATATGACATTGCTCAACAACAATAGTATAACACTGTGCAACATCAATATAACATTGTGCATCCATAGTAAAATACTGTGCAGCCACAGTATAATCTCACATAGTATAATCAGGTACCTCAGTACAACACACCACAAGGAGATCGAGCTAGATACAAAGGTGGGGGAAGAGGTCGAGGAGGCTTTGGAAGAGGTAAAGGAATGATGGTATGTCATAACTTCCAACACCCATGACACTATGCAAGAGAATGTCCACTTCCACCTGCGACATGTATGTATTGTCATGCATTAGATCATGACACAAAAGACTATTTGACACTATTAGGGAAGATTTGGGAAAAGAGAAATAAGAACAATCAGAATGTTAAATGGATTTCTACAAAAGTGAGGGATGATGGAAGAAATATCAACATAGTTACGCGCGGAGGAGATAATACAGGAGATGATGAAGTACGACAAGATCCAGCATAACACCAATGGGTGAAGAATAATAATGAACCACTGAAATAGTTTGATGCAGGGAAAGAAAAAGAAATATTCAAGGAGGCAAGACAGAAGTTCCTCAAGTAAGATATTGCATCGACATCAACCGCGCAACACACTCAGAAGGTACTAATGTACAAAATATCTTCATCAGTGGACCACAACCATGAAGAACAATCTTTTGGACAATTAAATACCATAAAGGATTTTCTGCAATCCTATGTTAAACTACTAAATCATCCATCATCTGCTAAATTATTATAAAATATTGTAGAAATATGTAACATAGATGTAGAGGGAAAGCTAGAGAAGAAAATAGTTAATCACTTGCAAACAAGGAGGAGGACAAGCAGAGAATTCAGACAAAATACCAACATTGTAGATTTCAACATGGGGGATATTATATTGGACTTAGGCTCTGAAGTAAATGTGTTACTCAAGAAGACATGGAAATGTATGGGGGAGCCCACATTAGGCTACTCATCTGTTCAGTTGAAACTAGCAAATCAACATAGAGTTCTGCCAATTATAAGGTTGAAGGGTGTGACATTAGATCTGGATGGAATGCACATTAAAGTTGATTTTGAAGTGATAGAAATAGTGGATGGCACAACACCTTATCCAACATTGCTTGGCTTGGATTGGGCATTTGAAAACCAGGCCATAATCAATTTGAATACAATGAAGATGACATTCAAGTCAGGAGAATACAGATTCGTTGTGCCACTAGAACCATCGAAAGGAGAAAGGTTTGTAGAATCGACTTGCTTAGACCTTGAGGAAATCAACCAATTATAGATAACCACTACGCATGAAGAATATTATGTGAATCAAACTGCAGATGGGATACTTAGTTGGAGAAGTATCACATCATGTGCTTCAGACTCATATACAGGGTTGGAGAATTGGCAATAGAGATTACATGAAGTGTCCACAATAAGGTGCGCAAGAATAGACTGCGTAGTAAGATGGGTGGGTACAAAAATCAGAGAACCTCCCAGCTTCTATGGCATTAATATTTAGAATAATTCCTAACAAGATACAAAGATGAGGTGTTGGAAATTCATAGGTTATTATCCCTAGACATAGAACTCAAGGAAACACCTGCAAGATGGTGGACTGCGCACAAACAAACAGTTAAGGACAAGTATCAATGCAAACAGATACTGCACATTAGATTCGACACAGAGCATAAGAGAAGAGTGATGGAGAGATATTATGGATAAGGGTCACCACTAGAATATTTGGAGAATTGTAGAAAACTATGGATGATGACACCACTAGAAGTATGGCCTCATCACTTTATTCATACACTAGAAGGAATTCCAGAAAACTGGTATGTAGACCAGGAACTGCGTAGAGGCACTGCAGAATGTACAACACTGCAGAATAATTTTGTGGTAACTTTCTCATTTGAACATGAGAACCCCAACATGGATTTAGCACTCAAGAATATAAGAGGGGCAATATTCATCCAGGAACCAAAGGTGGAACTCATACCAGAATACCAACAAAAAATTAGAAAAACAATGAAAGAACTATTGTCATGTCATCATGTGCAGGAAGAAGCTCCAGATGAAGATGATCCACACAATATCTAAATTATAGAAATTGAAGGATAAAGAGAGGTGGAAGGCCCATCTCTGGAATCAAAAGTAGTTTTTTCACCAATCAAGGTGAAGAAAGTAAATATTGGGACAAATGATAATCCCAAAATGACCAGTATTGGAGACTACTGGGATGAACAAACAATAGAAAGAATAACAGAGTTATTACGAGAATACAATGACATGTTCCCAACAACCTTTACGGAGATGAAATGCATAGCAGGAGATCTAGGAGAGATGAATATACCTCTCAAACCTAAGGCTATATGTTTTAGACAGAGACCGTATAGACTAAATCCAATTTATAAACATAAGGTCAAAGAAGAAATTGACAAAATGTTAGAAGCCGGTATTATAGAACCAGTGGAGGAGTCAGAATGGATAAGCCCTATGGTAGTGTAGGAAAAGAAACAAGGAGGGATAAGGATTTGTGTAGATCTCAGGAAATTTAATGATGATTGCCTACATGACCCTTTTCCCACCCCTTTCAAAGATGAGGTATTAGAGAATGTGGGAGGCCAAGAAGCATACTCATTCACATATGGATTCTCAGGTTACCATCAGATCAAGATAGCTCTCGAAGACATTTACAAGACCACTTTTTCCATAGAATGGGGATCCTACCAATACACAGTCATGCCTTTTTCATTGAAGAATGCACCAACTATATTCTCAAGGGTAGTCATAGCTTCTTTCAAAGAATTCATCCATCAATTTTTAGAAGTATACCTGGATGATTGGACAATATAAAGTCTATTGAAGGACCATGTAGGGGTGTTAAGGATAATGTTGGAAAGATGTAGATAGTGTCAAATATCATTAAATATCAAGAAGTGAATATTTGGGAAACCTTTCGAAATTCTATTGGGACACATAGTGTGCAAACAAGGTTTGCTAGTGGATCCTTCCAAGATTGCAGTGATTGTTAACTTATCACCATTGAAATCAGTGTGTCAGTTGAGAGAAACATTGGGCCACACAGGGCTACATGAAATTCATAAAAGGATATGCACATATCACTACGTCGGTGGATAAACTGCTGAAGAAAGATAGTAAATTACAGTGGAATGAGGATTTTCAACAAGGGTTGGACACCTTGAAAGAGAATATGGTAACAATACCTATTCTGGTATTTCCATATTGTGAGAAGACATTTCATGTGCATGTAGATGCATCAGCCATAACACTTGGAGCTATTCTGGTGTAGCTAGGAGAATGAGAGTTAGACCATCCTATATCATTTGCAAGAAGAAAATTGTCAGAGTCATAGTAGAACTACAATACTATAGAAAGATAAGGCCTAGCAATGGTATATGTACTGCAAAAGTTCAGATGTTATCTAGTTGGGAAACACTTTAAAATGTTCACAAATCATTCTTCCCTCAAATACCTAGTCAACAAGCCAGTTTTGGGGGGGAGCATATGTAGATGGTTACTTTTGTTTCAGGAATTTGACTTTGAATTGATAATAAAACTAGGGAAGTTGAATGTAGGACCTAATCACCCGTTGAGGATCACCAATGGAAAGGAACCTACAAATTTAGAGGACAACTTCCCTGATGCGTAGTTATCTTTAGTCCAAGTAGCTGATCAATATTTTGTTGACATCATTGAATACTTGAGTACAGGTACTGCTCCATAAGAATTCAACACTGCACAGAAGAAAAATATGGTAGTCAAATATGCAGACTATCAATTTATTGTAGGAAACCTATACAATATGGGCACAAACAACATTCTAATAAGATGTGTCCTAGAACATGAGAGGCCTAGTATTTTAGCATAGGCTCATTAGGGAATAGATGGAGGAAATTATGCAGGATAAGATACCATGCATAAGGTATTTCACATAGGACTATGGTGTCCGACCATTCACAGAGATGTAAAGGAATACTTCTAGAGATGTGATGTATGTCAGAGGTTTGGTAAACCTAATAGATGGGATGATATGCCCCTACGACCACAAGTAACCTTGAAAGTATTCGAAAAATGGAAAATAGACTTTGTGGGACCAATTAATCCACCAACAAAGAGGTTAGGAGAAAGGTATATCATTACTGCGACAGAGTACTTAATGAGATAGGAAGAAGTAACACCAATAAAATATTACAGCGTAGAGACAACAACACACTTCCTGTTTGAGCAAGTGATTACTAGATTTGGATGCCCAAGTATTTTGATGAGTGACCAAGGAACTCACTTCATCAATAGTATTATCAAGGCTATGACTAAGGAGTTTGAAGTATATCATCAAAAGAGTACACCATATCACCTTCAAGCAAATGGAACAATGGAAGCCTTTAATAAGATCTTAGAGAATGCTTTGAAAAATATATGCAATGTCAACATGGATGATTGGGATTTGAAGATACCAACAATATTATGAGCATACAAGACTACATGCAAAAAGTTGACAGGACAAACACCATTCAAGTTGGTGTATGGAAAAGAAGCAGTGGTGCCATTAGAATTCTTGGAACAGATCCTGCACGTAGCAGCAATCACCAACATGACAAAACGAGGTGCAGTAAAACAATGACTAAGTTAGCTGATGGAGATGGAAGAAGATAGGATCATATAAGGATTCCACCAAGAAGTATAGAAAGCAAGAGATAAGTATTGGCAGGACATACATATCAAGAGGAAGAGTTTCAAGGAGGGAGACCTAGTCTTGGTGTATGACAGTAAAGTTTTTCAGAATCCAGGGAAATTTAGAATACATTGGTTGGGACCATACAAAGTGAATACCGTCACAGATGGGGGATCTGTACAATTCAAATATTTGGGAGGAACAAAATTGAGAGGAATGATCAATGCGAGTCTATTGAAACTATATAGGGACAATCGACCTCCTAGTGCTTAGAAAGATATAATGAATTAAGAAGATATGTACATAGTGTATTATAGTATAAGTTAATAGAGATAAAAGGAGAAAAATAAATAAAAAGAAGAAAAAGAAGAAAATCCATAAAATAAAAACAGATCGATGTGCATGGAAGGTTTTCATAGACTAGAACAGTGCATTGTAAGAAAATCAGGGATGGAAAACACTGCGTGCAGGAGAGCAATTAACAGGTAGAAAGGCACAACGTGCACGAAACACAACAAAAAGTGAAAAAGTGAAAATTGTCATTGCAGCACAACTGTCACTTCTCCGCCCCGCTATAAAGTCGGAAAAGGGGGGGAATGCAACCCATTGTGTTATTTTCTAAGGAGAAGAATACAGAGCCAAGTGGAAGAGTTATAGAGTGAAAATTTGTGCTATCCTCTGTCGATTTGGAAGTTATTAATATGGATTTTCTCACCATGTCACCATCAAGAGTTGGAGCGTCAAGCAGAACCAGACAAAACACATAGAGTAGCACTTGGGTTCCACAAACTGGAACAAACGAGATGTCCACAGTGGTGGATGTGGATGAAATCCACACACCAGAGTATGATTCGACCACAATGCATATGGAGGAGGATCATGAACCTGCATAGGATCCTGATCCTCCGGAAGAGGATGTCGAACGAATGTAATCCAATGCATCTAGGGGGAAAGGGCCAAAAAAAGAAGAATAGGACAGGGTTCGACGTAGTAGGGCCTAGAACCCAAAGAGAAGTAGAGAACACGACATTAGTACACACCAACAGTTGGGGTATCATCCCCATAAGCAAGAAAGAAGGTGCGAGCAGAAAGAAGTGCGCAGGTCGTACAACGCACACAAGAAGAACTAGTCATGGTAATGTCGAAGATCCCTGAAGATGTAAAGGCAGACGACGAGATGGTAGGAGGGGTTAATGGCCTCAAATACTCTGAATGGTGTGTCTGATGCCATAAAGTTTCTGGATTTGGCAGCACATAGCTATATGGAGAGTAGAGGATAAGGCCCATCAGGTGCACCACTGTTGGAGCTTGCGCAGTGGATTCTGGAACTGTACAACACCAACATAATGAACCTACTATACACACCGCACTTTGGGAATGATAAACAAATAAACACATGTGTAAAGAATATCCTAATGAGGGTGCACAGAGGCATCTTATGGATGGACATGCCAGTTCCTATAAATGTCGATCTCATCACAACAATTATAGGGCTACCCGCAGATGGGGAGAAGCCAAAACAATACCTAGAAGATAAAACTAAGTAGAAATCCATCTCAGATGAGATTAAAGAAAAGTATGGTGCAGAGAGGGGTAATAGAAGTATCAGGATTAGCGACATCAATGATCTTGCAACACGATTTGCAACATGACTGTTGCGTTGAAAATTAATGCGCAAGTGTAGAAAGGAAGAAGTACCTGCAAGAGTAGTAGCAGCTGTGGTGCAATGCGCGAAGGGGAGATCGATGAGCTAGGCCCCTTATCTACTAAACTCATTCCTTGAAGATTGAAAGGACACACAAGACTGGGGCTCTTATTTCCACTATTCGTGGTTGCTCATCCTCATTGCACTTATGGGGTGGTAGGAACCCACATACAGTCTGTTCCTTCCAAGGACAGGAAAATGTGGCACAACACACTACACATCCCTTCGTAGTACAGTTGATCCCAAGAAGAAAAAACTTAACAATGACGTATTCAACCTATACCTGACAGAGATCCAAAATAGATTCACAGATACATGGAGGATTCCCACAAAAATTGTCCAGGAGTTTGGGAAAATAGAAAATTTCTAGAATAGCGCCACAATATGTGGCTACAAGGAAAGAGGGATCCAACCAAAAAGTGACTGCACCTGAAGTACTGTGTAACAATGCAGGACATCCATATGGAGGTCTAGTAATGGACCAAGGAGTGGAGAATGCCAACAATCCCAAGGACGTTTCCAGGGGCACAAACAAGGACACAGGACAGAACAGTACCTACGTAGCAGACAGGCACAAATGACACAAGAAAAAAAAAAAACACGACACAAGGCCTAGAAGGGGGTAGCAGTCCCATACATAAGAAAACTAGAACAAAGAATAAATCCCAACGTGGCTCTACACAGGGACCACCGCACACCGAGTATAAAACAAGACAAACAACATAACGAGTGTGCATGGAATACAGATAGACAGAGACACAATAAATATCGATGGAAGAAGGAGAAGGGCAGGATACATGCATGGATACATAGATTCCAGAATCATATGAACCATCAGAGGCCCAAAGGAAGAAAATAGGGGAGTAAGCAAGAGGCTCCAAAAATAAGGTCAAGGCCCAAAAGAAACCCATGGTGACATCATTGATGACAAACAATGTGGATTTGATAGCCACGATAGTGGAAGATTGACTGTCAGAGGTGTGGGAAAATGCCGAAAATCACAAAGATTCAATTTTGGAGAAAATACAAGAGGTGAAAACTATGCTAGAGTAGTTGAAGGTTAGGGCATAGCATAAACAATAGAAGAAGACAACGCCAACCAAATAAGGGGAATTGATGGGAGAGATAGTGCATATCATGACATAGGGGAGCATAAACTTCCTAATTATTCCCAAAATGTTGTTTATAGATGAGGAGACAATGCAAAGGCCCCTGAAGGAAATTGATATGTTGGACTTGGAGTTTCCCAATATTCCAACCAAATAATTATACAAATTACAAGTGAGCGTCACAGAGGAGATTCAGTCTAGAGCAAGGTCTGGCACAACAAACTTACAATTGGCGCAGGAAGACAACACCTCACTAAAGGAGGCACTTAGCTAGGAAGGGTAGAAGAAAAAGATGGTGCGGAAGAAGGTGGATGAAATGGAAAACCAAGGCCATGCAGTATTCCAAGCCACCTCAGATGGTGAAGGAGTACATGGAGTGTTTGTGCAAGAGAAAATGCAGAAGATAGCGCAGACGCTACAACACTACAAGGACTAGATCAAAGAACTGGAGGAGCACACATTTCCCACAACTCCTCTAGAAATCAGAGTGCAAAGAGAGTAGGATGTGACATATTTTGTAGAAAACATCACGCAGAACATACATAGGATGACATAACTACTGGAGAATAGTGCTCAACTATGGATACAACTTCTAGAGGATGGGAGCTTATAGGAGCTGTGGAGGAAGGAGGAAAAACTACATGTTTCCATAGAAGACGTCAAACCCTGACAGAGAACGATGTCATTTCTAGAAAAGATCGAGACTGTCGTGGAGATGAAGACTTTAAAGGTAGAGGAAAAGGTAGTACAAGAGAAGAATACAGCACGCCCGGCTTAGTTGGAGCCTCTACAAGAAAAGGAAGAGAAGCTGGTCGTCGAGATCAAAGCAACAAAACTGAATGTAGAGTAAAAAGGTGTTAAGCCCTAAATAGTGGCTCATTACCCCTTAATTGGGGCATATTACAATAACAATGTTATTTTATTTATGTCAGCTTTATTCCATTAGTTGTAATTATACCTCCTAGTCTCCTATATATACCAAGGAAACATTTTCATTTGGAATCATCTTGTATTTGAACATTTATGTGGGAATAAGGAGGTTGGCCCCTCAAAGAGGCTTATTACCTGAATTTCTCTCTTTTTCAAGGTGTTGAGTACTTATTCTGAGTTTTTTCTATGCTATATTGATATTTGGTTCCTAACATATGGTATCAGAGCTCAAGGTCTTGGGGTTTCACTGCTACATCTGAGACACCTTGGAATTTTATCTATAATTTTTTTTCTACAATGATTCAGAAGGAATGGCTTGGAGGGTATTTATTAGACAGATCAAGGTACGTTGGGTTAAAATTTCATCTCCCAAGGCCTTATACTTTCGGAGATACATCCTTTCTAAGATAGGGTTCTAGAATCATCCTGAATTGAGTCATTGCGGAATTTTCGCTATAAAAATTTTTCTGTAACGTTTCAGACCCTCAAATCTGGAGGATATTCACATAAATTAGTAAGTTATTTTTGGTAACAATTTCAGCTTATGGTTCATCTTACATTTGTATATACACCCTGTGGAAGATAGGGTATCTGACTAGTCCTATTGACTAGTCTCAAGCAAGTGTTCTGGGTAAAAAAATCATAACTTGTTCCTAGAGTATCCAAATTGAGTGAGACTAGTTGCATTGGATAGTGGACAACCCGTAGTAGTTCTGGTACAAGTTTCAAAATTTATATCAATTATTTTGTGTGGGGAACGCTATACAAGTGAGATCTCTTGGAAAGGAAACAAATTAGCAAGTTGTGGGGAAGTTACCGTAAATTCCACTTGGCACATCCAATTTTGATCAGACCTGTGGTATTGCAGAGAAGAAATATCAGAGACCTACAAAAAATAAAATCTCATACTCAGAAGGGATGAAATTTTGGGGATATAATAAAAGGAATATTGTCTAGTAGGACCACCTCAAAATCAAGGTTTAAAGTGATACTTGGCCAACATGCCACCAAAAAAGGGAACTTCTACACCAAATAAGCCTCCAAACAATCCTACTTGGACTCTAGATGAAGGTGAAGAAATGCGTAGGGGCATAAATTATTTACAAAAGAATACAATAACAAAAGATGAACTACAAGAGATGGAAGCTAAGTTGGAGGCAATACATACTAAGATGGATGGTCTAAAAGGGGAGATCATGGAAGGATTGAAAATTTTTCTAATAGAGAGGACACCTAAAAGTGAAAATGTATCCCATGAAATTCATGATGTGGACACAAGGAAGGTGAATCAAGAATGGAGAAACTCCAACTTTGGATTGAAGACCAACCACATTCCTAATATTGATATGAGGAAGTTTGATGGAAAGGACCCTATCACATGGATACTTCAAATGGAGCAATTCGTTGATATACATAATGTGCCACATACATAAAAGTTACAAATTGCTTATTTATATTTAGAACCCAATCAATTTGTATGGTATCGATGGCTTTGTTCTCGTAAATCACTCGTCACTTGGACAATTTTCACGGAAGAAATGATAGCACACTATGAGGATACAAGGAGCAATACCTTCTTTATCCAATTGATAAATCTCAAGCAAAAGGGTTCAGTTACAGAGCACATTGAGAATTTCCAAAATTGAATATAAAGGTAAGAAATATTCCAGATGAGCACTTGATTGATGTATTCATAGGAACATTAAAGGATAACATTCAACATGAGGTTCGCCTTTGGGAACCCAAATCATTGGAGAATGCATTTAGGGTGGCAAGAAATGTTGAAAGTAAAAATATGGCTATGGCTACTAGAAGAACCAATCCTAACATCTATAGAGAGAATAATGCTCCTTCTTCTAAAACACCTCAACCAACAAGGTTGACACCTCAACAATTGGAGGAAAGAAAAGAAAAAGTTTTATGCTTTAATTGTGATAACAAGTACAGTAAGGGACATAAGTGTGGTGAGAACAAATTATTCTACATAGATTGTGAAGAGAAAGAAGAACAAGAACAAGAACCATATAAAGATGAAAATGTAGAACCAATTTCATCTGAAGAGTTGACTCCCATGATATAGTGTAATGCATTGGATGGAATTAGCACTCCTCAAACCTTCAAGATCGAAGGATATATCAAAAATAAAAAGGTAATAGTCCTAATTGATTATGGAAATACTCATAATTTCATTCACTATAAATTAGCCAAAGCTCTCAATTGCTTTGTATATCCAGCACCAGAGTTTCAAGTAATGATTGCAGATGGAGGAACTATCAATTTCTCAGGAAAATGCAATAAGATCAATCTTACTATGGGGTAATATGTAATGAATAGTCCAATGATTGCTATACCCATGGGTGGTGTTAATGTTGTAATAGGAATCCAATGGTTACAATCATTAGAAACAGTGGCTTTTAATTTTCAAGAACTTTTCATGAAATTTTCATTGAAAGGAAAATAAATTGAGTTAAGAGGTATCACAGGGAAACTCGGTAAGTTGATAATCTCTAATGGCATGAAAAAAATATTGAAAAAGGGGAATCAAGGTGTTATTGCACAACTATGCTCACTATATGTTAAAACTTCTAAGCCATCTATTCCTCTAGATATCCAAGGGATCATTGATAAGCATTCCAAAGTATTTGAAGATATTCCCAAAGGTCTTCCACCCACTCGAAATCATGATCATGATATTCACCTAATTCCTGGGAGTGTTCCTCCT
>ML777505.1:154542-167534 GCA_009831015.1 Picea engelmannii
TCTGAACTCATGAAGGCCATTATGAATTTTTGGTCATGCCTTTTGGCCTTACAAATGCACCTTCGACATTCCAAGGGTTGATGAATTCCATTTTCAAGCCCTTCCTTCGAAAATTTGTGTTAGTATTTTTTGATGATATACTAGTCTATAGAAAGTCTTGGGAGGATCATGTGTGACATGTTGACAAGGTGCTATAATTACTAAAGGAGCAACAACTATATGCCAAACCATCCAAATGTTTCTTTGGAGTGAAGGAGGTAGAGTATTTGGGTCATATTGTATCTCATGAAGGTGTCAAGGTAGATCCTAACAAGATTAAGGCCATGATGGATTGGTCGATTCCCAAAACATTGAAGAATCTTAGAGGATTTTTGGGTTTGATAGGTTACTACCGCAAGTTTGTTCAGCACTATGGAAGAATAGAAACACCTTTAATGACACTAACTAAGAAGGATGCATTTTCATGGACTCCAGAGGCAACTAAATATTTTGAACAACTTAAAGAGGTGATGTGAAAAGCTCCTGTCTTGACCACTCTGGACTTCACAAAAACCTTTATTGTGGAATGTGATGCCTCGGGAAATGGAATTGGTGTTGTCCTAATGCAAGAAGGAAGGCCCCTGGCTTTTGAATGTCGACCACTTAAGGGAAAGGACTTACACAAACCCATTTATGAGAAGGAAATGATGGCAATACTACATGCATTGAAGAAATGCCATCCTTACCTAATAGTTAGGAACTTTAAGGTCAAAATAGATCATGATAGTCTTAAATACTTCTTGGAATAAAGACTATCTTTAGAAGAAGAACAAAAATGGGTAACCAAGATATTGGGTTATGATTTTTCCATCATCTATAAAACAGGGAAGAAAAATGTTGTGGTAGATGCACTCTCAATGAAGGATGAAGATGTTGAGGCATTTATTTGTGCTATATCGATCATCCAAATTGATTGGATAATAGAAGCAAGGGATGAATGGAAGAATGGAGAAAAAGTGTGGACTCTCATTCAAAGGTTGCCACAGGATTCCAGTGCATTAGATACATTTACATTGAAAATTGATTCACTATGGTACAAATATCGCTTATATTTATGTAAGAACTCCCAACTCAAACAAAAGGTACTATTTGAATTGCACACCTCTCCAGTAGGAGGGCACTCGGGATTTTTAAAAACCTACCATAGGGTCCAGAAGGAATTTTTTTGGGATGGCCTTAAAACTGATGTTCAAAGGTTTGTGGAAAAATGTTTGTTTTGCCAAAAAAACAAGGTGGAAACAATTAAGACCCCAGGTCTTTTACAACCATTAGCCATCCCAAGTCAGTGTTGGGAGGAGGTTTCCATGAATTTCATCACAGGGTTACCAAAGTCTGAAGGAAAGAGTGTCATCATGGTGATTGTTGATATACTGACCAAGTACGCACACTTTTGTGCACTCTCTCATCCCTTAAAAGCCAGTATAGTTGCCACCGCATTCATGGAGATAGTTCAAAAGCTACATGGCAGCCCAAAGATTATTGTAAGTGACAGAGATCCCATCTTCACTGGACATTTTTAGACAGAATTATTTTCTTGTTTGGGTACTCAATTGGCTCATATCTCATCCTATCATCCTCAATCTGATGGAAAACCCAAGATAGTGAACAAATTTCTTAAAGTCTACCTTCATTTCTTTGTCTCTGATAAACAAACACAGTGGTTCAAATGGCTACCCTTGGAAAAATGGTGGTATAACACTTCCTTTCACACTGCAACAAAAAAGAAACCATTTATGGCACTCTATGGATACCACCCTCCTTCCATTACTTCTTCTCTAAAATAAAAATCTAAGGTTCAAGCAGTGGAAGATCACATCGAGCATAAACAACAAGTTCTTCAAATATTAAAGGACAACCTAACCATGGCACAGAATCACATGAAACAACAAGAAGATCAACATCATAGTGAAAGAAGTTTTGAAGTAGGGAATTGGGTGTTTTTAAGACTACAACCATACAAATAGATGTCCCTCAAGCAAGCCAAGAAGGATAATAAATTATCACCAAAGTACTATGGCCCTTATAAGGTGTTGCAAAAGATTGGTACTATGGCATACAAATTGGAATTGCCTGCATCTTCACGAGTACACCAAGTTTTCCATGTTTCATGCTTAAAGAAGGTTATAGATGACAAGATCCCAGTTCAAACTATATTTCTAGAGGAAGGAAAAATCATATTGGATCCTGAAGCCATCACTGACACAAGAATTCACCAGCTGAGGAATAGATCCATTTCAGAATATCTCATTAAACGGAGGAAACTATCGGCTGAAGATTGCACTTGGGAAGATGGGTCTTTTATACAGAATCATCCAGAGTTACTCAAGCATTGCGGACAACACTTGTCTCAAGGGGAGGGGCATGTTAAGCCCTAAATAATGGCTCATTACCCTTAATTGGGGCATATTACATTAGTAATGTTATTTTATTTATGTTGGCTTTAGTCCATTAGTTGTATATATACCTCCTAGTCCCCTATATATACCAAGGAGACATTTTCATTTGGAATCATCTTGTATTTGAACATTTATTTGGGCATAAGGAGGTTGCCCCCTCGAAGAGGCTTATTATCTGAATTTTTCTCTTTTTCAAGGCGTTGAGTACTTATTTTGAGGTTTTTCTATGCTATATTGATATTTGGTTCCTAACAAAAGGAGTGGAAGGAGGGGAGCTACTAAAAAATCCAGTCATCTCACATCTCATGGAAGATATGGCCAAAAGGAGCAGTGAGGCTCAGGTGTAGTGCTAGAGAATCACTGAAATGTATGACACATTGGCACAAGTAGTGACAGATGTTGGATTTAGGCAGTGACTCGAGATGAGTCACGATGTCAGTGTTGGGGGCCTGTTGGGCACAGGCCCATTTTGGAGAAAAGAACGACGTGGGAGAAATACAGCTAGCAGTAAAAGAAGCACGTGGAAATTAAACACACATGTAGAGGAGGAAAGCATGTGAGGTGCACATGCAAGAATACCTAACCATGCTAGGGTTAGGTTTTTGGTAAGAGGATGTAATGGTTGGTAAGACAAAAACATGTATAAATAGGTACCTAGGAGGTCTAGGTCGGGGTTTATCGAAGACTATTATTGGTTTTGGTTTGGGTTTTTGGTTGTGGTTCAGAATGTCTGTAAAATCCAATCTCATTTTTTCATTTGTTGAGTTGAGGAGAGGAAATAAGGTATATCTTGAGGGTTAGATCATAGGATGAGGATCCTGGTGTTATCTAGTCCACCTTATTATGTATCTCAACCCATTTGATGGATATTTGTAATGCGCGCGGCACTGCAGTTTTGGGAAAACCATAATAAAAGAGAAAAGAAGCTAAAACTTTGTGGAAGTAGCCCAGGATGGGGTGAACCATGGTAGATCATGTGTTATGGGATTGAATATTGTGTATTACCTTTATTGTCAATGATTAGATGTTAGACAAATGCATAGATGAATTAGTTAGATCTGTTAATTTTTATGCATGAATAAGAATGAAATAATATTAAATATAAGATGAATGTTAGAGTAAGAAAATGAAGATCACTGAGTGTAATCCCATATCCACACTCATTCCCATGCTACAAGCACCTGAGCGTTGCAGCCACCCATAAGAACTATCTCGGGTGAGACTGGGTAGTGAATTCTGTGCACTTTGTTTCCTTCTGGTTTACCAAGAGGGCCGATAGTTTTAGGGGGTTTTGTTGAAAACCATAGTAGATATGAACCCGGGTCAGCCAAATAATGGTAGTTAGAGGAAATAAACAACCAACAATGACATGTTACGATGACAGGATAATATGTGTTATATTTGACAAGACATGTTGAGGCTGTGATCTTAGGATAATATATCTTGATGTGACGACATGATGTAATTGGACAAAATTATTTTATGATAATATTTTTATGATGTCATGATGTGAAGGCATGTGGTACTTACATGCATATTTAGGATGAGATGTTTAAGATGGCACACATAAGCTTGGGGTAATGAAAATAATTCTTATTCTCATGATGACATGCGAGAGCAGGCATGTGGATTATTTCTTTGAAATGTTGATAACTAATGCATGGGTTGCGTGTTGTGAGGTGGTGATTGTTAGGTCATCCACCAGTGGGCCAAGTGGGTCGGTTTATTTGATTATCTTGTGGGAGCCCATAACCATGAAGGAGAATATAAAAAGTAACATATCATGGGTTGGGGACAACTCAATATACTACTTATGCTAGTGAATCTTATGCATTGTATTGGAATTGTGATACTGAAGTTGCGAAGAGTGGATAGAGCATTTCTCGTAGGTGGTGTTGTGGGATTGGACTTCGATGCCTATGGATGTACTTGGTGGTTGTGGAGGGAGTTTAGGACATCGTTTAGATATGTCTAGTGTTGAGTATCGATCCATATGCATGCCTAGGAAGATGAGGTATCAAGCCTTGGGGGCTCCAGATGGGCTGATAGGATTTAAGCCTAGTTTCGAAAGTCAAGAAGGACAGCTAGAGATTACTCGCACTTCCCCGGTGTTGTGATGTGTACTTTTGATGTTTGTTGTAGTCACTTGGCTGGTTTTATACTAGTCTAGTAGAGGGTGTTGTGGAAGGCATAGGAGCTAACAGATGGTTTTGTGGAGGATGGTGAGTTCATTAAAAATCTATAAGAAACATAATCACCTTAACTTCAGGATGAATTTCTTTTAAGGAGGGGTGTATGTCATGCCCCACAATATTATTGTTAAATATAAATAATAATAATAATATCAGGAATTTAATTATTCTCTTTAAAATTGTTATAATAATTACTTATTGGAATAAATAACAATAAATAAGTATATAATAATTATACTTAAAGGGGGTCATAATCAATAATTATTATGGACATCTAGGTAATTAAAGATATTTTTTAAATAAGTAACTGTATTCGATGAAGAAAATCTAAAATAGAATAAATAACAAAATAATGAACCCTAGGGATGTGGTTCTTTATCGAATGGAATCTATATAAAGAGGGAAAGGAATGAGGAAAGGATCATCTCTCCTTGATTGGTCTATAGAGAGAGGAAGGAATAAGAGTGTTGGTTTAGTAGTAGATTGGGGGCTCAGGGTGAACTTGTGACCCTTGGGTAGAATGGTCTACGGTTGGGTGGAGAGTAAGTGTCTGGTCATCTTGTGCATGCAACTGGACAATAGACTGTGAAAACAATATCAATCCTTGCTTTCATTTTTTTCCTTGTTGAGTTAAGTTGAGAACTAATCTTACATTTTTAGATCTCGCCGTCAATTTTCCTCAATTTTCTTCTTGTGATTCAACTCTAAAATGATTTTTATGGTTAGGTTTTAATCATCCACGTGTTGAATGCATGGAGATCGATAAAATTATGAAATTATTTATCATGTAATTTATTTATAATGTAATTTAATTTTATCGGACTCTTCTGATATCAGTTAGTTGTTACACAAACTAAATTAATAGACAACTAATGGAATCATTAATGCATCGGCTCTTGTTATAGACAGTTCAAAAAATAATAATTGTTGGGTTAAACCTTGACGAAACTTATGTCGATGGCATTGATCGTTCTATATTCCTTTTGTTCAACGTGCCCAATTAATCCATTTTGAAGAATATTTGGTGAGACTATCAATATCCAAGATATTAGTGGAGTTTGGAATTCAGAAAAACCTTCATGTACAAAGTCTAAGAACTGAAAAAACTCTTGACTTCGAAAATGAATATGATCATGTGTGTTAGGTCACTGGATTCAAGATCTTTCCAGAGGGACTTCCAGCTAGCTCCTTGGATTTTGACCCACCACTAAAACAATCATCGAGATTTGGGAGTTGACTACCACTCCTACATCACTACCTTTTCCACCTACCACTCCTACATCACTTTGATATCTCTCTTTATATTTCGAAGGGAATAAACTTTATAATGAAATGGATGAATTAATGAAAATGGGTAACCCCTTGGACCCATCTTTATCCCCATTACTTGTGGAATCATAGCCCCTCGTCATTACCGTCCTGCTTGTACTGCAACCGAAGAATATTATTTATTAATTATTTTAATTTACAAAATGCATAAATTTTCCCTTAGCCATATTAATCAATATGAACTATCCCACTCAACCATAATGATTTACCAACCTAATTAATATTTTCACAATTACATTATAATTGCAGGGATTAGAACTAGAGATATTACAGGACACTTCAAAACAAGTATTGTATTGTAATGTAAATTTTTTATATAGATGCCATTTCCACACTTTGGCCCTCTACTTCTGGTGTTTTTTCTTTAAAAAAAAACCTATAACTAAATTATACTTTCTTCCTTAAACACAATTTTCTTATATATAAGACATGCTTGTGTTTCGAAATTTCTTCCTTAATCATCTTGCTCACTTCAAATAGGGATTACAATGTTATAATGTAAACTTGATTTTTTTAATGTATACTCAGGTTTCCATATTTCTTTCTTAAGCATTTTGAACACTTCAAAATATGCATTACAATGTAAATTTGTTTTTCAATTTATGAGTTTAATTATACAGTTGCGGTTGAATCAAATTTCTTGTATTTATTTTTATTTGATATTATCTATATCAAATATCTACAAAGAAAGAAATCAGGGGTTATTAGTATACATGTCAAAGGCATGTATATAGAAATGAGTTGGTATTTGATTGCATAGTATTTTTCAGTTTACCGAATTCATATGCACATTATAACCAAAGTTTCGTTAAAAACATATTTTAAAAATTATTTATATTTCATTTTCCCTCAACCTGATTGGGTTATACATTTGAAGTATTATTTTGGGAGCGATGCCTTAATGATTGGTAACAACGCCATGCATTTAATTTCCATGAGTTTAAAAAATTCTTAACCAGCCACGTCCAACCATATTGATTGAATTGACACCAATATTAATTCACTGAGCAATGAGCCTCATAAAGGATGTCACACTGCAATGAGCTAGGGTCTAAAATTTTTTCTTCCTTGCCACCTTCTCACCACCTAAACACCTTTCCACCTCCCCAACTAAGTGTGTTTCCAACTCCCATCCTCACCTCCTCCCCAAAGGTAGTAGTAGCATTAGAAGAAAGGATAGAGGCCAAATCCATGTTCTTCCATAGTAGTGGAAAAGTGGCCATTGACTATCTAGGCGACGATCTCCCTCATCTAATGGAAAATGTGGTGAGATGCTTACCTATATGCCTCTACCTTTGGTCATGTTGAAAATAAAGGCTCGATGCCTTCGAAATTCATCTTTTTTTCTCACATGGGACATCATCGACAATTTTCTTGCAAAATTTGGTGGAGAATGAAGGTATTATTCATGATTTTTTGTCACTTCTTCACTTTGTTGGAGTGTCATTTAATTTTCTCCTCTATGATTGTGTTCATTGCAGGTTGTCAATGCTATGATCACAATGAGAAGGAGAAAATACCATAGAAATGTACGAAATAGTAGAATATGAGCTCGAAACACCTTGAAACCTATAGAAAAATCGTAGTTTGTAAGTATTTTCTGGCCTCCCAATCTTAACCCATAGTTATACAAAATTCTAAAATCAATTATTCTTAGCAGCTTTGGAATTCGACCTACACTCAAATTAACATGTGGGCTCAATTCTCCTATATAACATAGTTATGAATGCTTTGTTATTCGCACAAGATATTAGCACTCCCAATCAATTGTCGTCTCCATAGACTCTTGGTCTATAATAATGGGCTTAAAAATTAATGCGTTTGATCCTTTAATCTTAACCAAGCTAGCCCATTTCCCATATGACCAAGCATCATAATCAAATGATTAACACCATTGGCTAGACTTTAACTCTCATCCCCACCATTGATCATCATAGCACTATCCCAAATGCAACTCATAATACTATAGTCCAAGTCGATAACCCAGACTCCACAGACTGGCTCCGAAATTTCCTCCCGATGGATAGTTGATCTTGATTTTGAATATGTCCTGATGGATGGTTGTGATTAATCCCTATTTATCCTTTGTATTGGAGCCCCACTATCAGACTCCTTCCAGCCGTGACACTCTGAAACTGTCACTTCGACAATATTTCTCCCCCTCTTGGACTCCAAACAGTCGAACACTATCCACTATTGATCTACGCTAGATCTAACAATCATGTATTAGTGTCTCACTTCCATTGTGCGCACCTTCACCATAGAACTCATGTGGATGCCACGTGTCATTCGCCTACTTGTCAATCCAAATTCCATGTGTAATTTCCTCATTCATCCATGTCACTACCACATGTCTACTCCTCATTTGTTGATGCCACGTTCAGGTCTCTATCTACTTCCATGTGCCACCTTTGTGACCTACCACATGTCTCATACTGATCCTTTGATCTTTTCAATGTTGAATATATCACAATAGTTCATCGCTATACTTATATCAAAGTCACTCCAACTACTTTACTCTGATGGCCCTTCTCCAAGAGCCAATATTACATTGCCACACATCCCCTTCCTGGACTAGATCAGGATCACTCTGAACGATTCTCGAACGTTGATATCTTTATCCTCTCGATCGATATATGTCATTGATTGGAACTCCTCTTCAAAGTATCCTATAGACTTGGACTCTGAAATGAAAACTCTGAAAGCCTTTAACACCGTGCTTTAGACTCTAAACTTAGGGCACTACTTTCCATTGATCCTCTACTTTTTTCGCTCGATTTGCACTATCGATCGAACAATGCTATCAGATTACTTATCATTTGATCTAATCTGATACGCTTAGTCTAGAATTCTTTAATACTCTTCACATTAGAACCAAACTCCAAATAACACTATGTCATCGATCTAAATAGGTATTCCTAAGAGATCTAATCTCAGTCGCTTATTATTAACACAAGAATAACAAATCTGGGCACATTAATAGACGGTCACGATCGACTATCGATCTCAGTCAAACGGATATTTTTCTCCTTATCAGAAAAGAGTTTCTTCCTCTGGTTTCTTGACTCGCCTAAGCATAGATTCAGATTCTAACTCTATCTTCCATGATATTGCTATGAGCTCAACCATTCTTAATCGCATTTGGGCATCGATCCCTTCAGTAATCGATGCTCGATCTCAATCAACTCCTTTTATGTGAAAGTTTACTTCTAGGGATCAATCTGAACCTTCACACACATTCCTTGCAGATATTTAGTACACACAGTAATACAAAAGGATTCACACACCTTACGATATACATAGGTCCTCAATTAATCAATTCCACATAACACTTGAAATAGACTGACTTTCATTTCTCAATCATACACTTACAACATAATCTACATAAGGCCTTTTTATTCTAATGGCCTTTCTCATTTGTTCACTCTCTAGGCCTAATTCTTCATTCAATTGGCCACCCCTCATGCCCGAAGGCTTACAATTTTTATACAAAAAGACTCTGAAACTAAAATTAGTTCAGATCTTAACAATATTTCCTAAATACACCTCTAGGGTATTTAGATCCACAAAATCCTATTAAGATCTCTAACTTACCCCTAGGAACTTTCTAACTCTCACATCCTCACGGTATCTTCCTTAACAAGAAAGACCTAATTACAATGCATTCCAATCCTCAACACAACTAACACAAGCTTTCTAGAATTCCTTAAAACATATGAATTTACAATAATTCATTATTAGGGAACCCAGTCCCTTAGTGAAACAAAATATCCCCTAGGCCTAATCAAACATGCTTGATTTTCGAGGCAAGATGCTCTTGCATCAGACTCCCAAGGGAAAAAAAGTGTTCATGATCTCCTAATCACGAGTTCCATTAGTTCAAGTCCTCCTCGATCCCAAACCTTATTTGTTGCTTGCTTGCCTTGTTGTTTCCTTGTTGATGTTTGAAACTTTCCATTTTCCTTGCTGCTACCAATTACCTTATTTTCCTTATTATTCTTTCTCTTAGACATCTTCATCATCAACATCCTCAACTCTTCAATATCCATGTCCATTCTATCCTCTAGCTGGTGCATAGTTCTGCATACGTGTTTTTGTTCTCTAGCTAGTTGTTGCATTACTTCTTCTCCATATTTCCGTCCAAAAGTGTTTGAAATATTTGTTTGTCTTTCCAAATTTCTTGTGGAAACATGAATTATATCTTCAGGATTCTTTCTCTCAATTATTCAATCTCCCTTATCAATCCTTGGATTAATCAACTAGTCCTAAATCATTTTCAGTTCTTCATCAAAGTCAATGAGCACTATATCAAAGTGTTTTCCTTTCAACCCTTCCTTCGTTGCTACCACAAAAAATCATGCAATTTCTCCTCCATATCTACGTCATGTAATAAAAAGTGATCCAGGTACTGATCATCTTCATGAGATAATGTTGTCTCCTCCTTCTCTATGATATGATTCTAAATATGTCTGCCTTTTCTTTCTTCAACACTTGCAAACACACACAAGTTGTCAAATTTAAAAACATAAGGCTCACTAGCCTCATTTTCTTCCCCTTTCAGTGCATCCTCATGCTAATATGAAATTACCAAGTATTTCATGAGACACTCAACATGTCTCTCTTCTTCCTCATCCTCTCCAAGGATACCTCCTTTCCCTGGTTCAAAAATTGAACTTCCGCTAGTGGCCTTTGTCTGAACTGAAATCCTCTAAGTTTTGCCTTCTTAATTAAAGCACTCAACCTGTGCTTCAAGCTCCTCAATTTTCTCCTCATATTCCTTTCAAATAATTGCATCACAATCCATGTGACTTTCTTGTTTAGATTCCATCCTTGTCTCTCGTTCTCCTCTATCTTATTATGTAGTAGTTTTCCAATGTAACTGAGTTATTATCTTAACTCATCCAATTCTCTGTCAATCTCCTCTGGACTCATTCTCTTTATTCATTTTTCTTTGGCATCCTCCTTTCCTATATTATGTATTATTCTAGAACCTTCATAATGACCACCAATAATTATTTTCACCTCTCATGAACTTCTCCTAGTCCACAATGAGCTACATCAAGCCTCCCCATAGAAAGTGTTCTCTACTTGCCACTCAATATCTCACCAAGCCTCCTCCTGAGCTATGGCATTTTGGTAACTATTTTTTCTGTCTTTTATAACCCTATGAGAATCTCCTCTGCACTTTTTCTCACTCTCTATAGAAAACTCCTCTTGTCCTCTACACTTCTAATCTCAGCTGGAAGTATCTAAAACATCCATTGCTACAAGGTTCTGCCACAATTATTCACTTGAGAGATATGATTTCTCTCTGTTACAACTCTACAAGATGTAAGGGTTGTCAATAATTACCCTTCTCCTTTTTTTTCTACTTTCTAATTAACATTTAACATTTTTAGTTAAAACCCAAAGATAAAAATATCATACCTACAAGATCTATCTGAGATCTTGTCTTCTACATTTAATACACTTGAATGGACAACTTCATGTAAAATGATTCTGCAGTAAATCACTAAGGAATTATGTATACAATTCCTTTCTCTTCCTATATGCACAATATGATCAGGATTACTTCTGTCAAAATTCATCTCGGCTCTGTATCCTCTACGTAGTGCTCTCCTTCTGCAATGACCAATTCCTTTAAAAAGAGATTTTAGATTCTCTTTGATACAAAAAATTATGACCATCTCGGTCTATACCCATAGTTATAGAATGTTTAAATTTAATTATGTTCAACTTGGGATTCATGATGCTCCTTTGATGCTTCACTCAGGCCCAAAATCCCCCCTTAATAGAGTTCAGAAATTACTTTGTTTACGCACCATTCAATAGCGGTCAGAACCAGGTGCTAAATCTCCCATAAGACCTCGACTATGACCATATTCTTCGTACTCAGGCGCTTAAATTTTTCTTTACTTCGAGTTGTCAAACTCTTCAAATATCAATCCCCACCTTTGATCACAACATGATGGCTGATCCTCATTACATCTCAGAATGTCGTGATCAGAGTATTTGGAATGGACTCTGAAATAGTTATCCCAATGGATGGTTGATATCCTATTTTCCCACACCCCGATGGGTAGTCTAGATCAACGTCTGTTTCCTTTGTTTCAGAGTTCCTCTTTCATACTCTCTCACTCCACTGCACTCCAAAACTTCCACTGACAATCTTTCAATCTCCTTCTCAAACCCCAAATGTTGTTATCCTCTCCACTGTTGATCTTTCTCGATCTAACGGTCACCTTCTATGCTTCCACTGTGCTACTATGATGCCACATAATCACACATGGATTCCACGTTTCATTTTCCTACTCATTGATCTAACTATCGCGTGTCATTTCCTCATTCATCCATGTCCCATCCATGTCTCTACTCCTCATTCATTGATGCAACTTCCGGGTGTCTGTCAGTTTCCATGTGTCACTTTTGTGACATGTCACGTGTCTCATCCTGAGAACCTGAGCCTTTGATCTATTCATTGTTTTCCTTCTATAGGATTCACTCCAACTACTTGACTCTGATGGCCCTTCTCCGAGAGACAATCATACATTTCCATTCATCCCCTTCTTGGACTCAATCAGGATCACTCTGAATGATTCTCGACCATTGATATCTTTATCCTCTTGATCAATATAGGTCATTGATCGGTAATCCTCATCGGAGTATTGTTGGTTGTGGAGCCTGATTATCTTCCTGATGCAGAGGTCCTTTGCTTTCAGCCGTGTCTATACCCCATGAAGTATTTACACCCCAGAAGTATGTACACTCTTCCACGAGGGGGAGTGCAGAGGGGGGGTACCCCCTCTGCGGGGTCCGGGGGGTCCATCCCCCTTGCTAGGGGGTCTGGGGGAAAGCGGGCCCCCAGCGGGGGTTCAGGGGCGAAGCCCCCGAAACAAAAATTGCCTTATAAAAGTATATTGTAATTTCATTGTAAATCTGGACCGTTCATTATAAGGTCATAGATCTAACGGTAGAGATTATGTTAGGGTTTTTTTCCCTAGAAGGCAACCCTCTTTTATGAGGGAAATGTATTGCG
>ML777505.1:172114-260700 GCA_009831015.1 Picea engelmannii
GATAATAATAAAGGAAGGACCTGGCAATTTCTCTGGTGGACGTAGCCCACACTGGGTGAACCACGTAAATCTGTGTCTCTCTTGTATT
This sequence comes from Picea engelmannii, assembly GCA_009831015.1. Classification (NCBI taxonomy): domain Eukaryota; kingdom Viridiplantae; phylum Streptophyta; class Pinopsida; order Pinales; family Pinaceae; genus Picea; species Picea engelmannii. The sequence goes on from ML777505.1 coordinate 172,203, forward strand.
GTGTGTCTTCTGTGTTTTTTGTTTCTGCATTTGTTTTATTTTATTGCTCCGCGGTCCTATTTTTCTAACAAGTATCTCGCAGACTTGGACTCCAAAAATTAAACTTTGAAATCCTTTAACACTATGCTTCGGAATATGAACTTAGGTCGCCCCTGGCCATCGATCATCTACTTTTTTCGCCCGATCTACACCGTCGATCGGAATGTGATATTAGAGTACTTATCATATAGTCTAATCTGATATGCCTACTTTGAAAGTCTTTAAGACTCTTCATGTCAGACCCGAACTTCAAATAACCCTCTGTCGCTGATCTAAATAGGTCTTCCTATGAGATCTAATCTCGGTCGCTCATTATTAACACAAGAATAAGAAATATGGACATATTGATCGACAGTCATGATCAACTATTAATCTCAATCAAATAGTTATTGTTCTCCTTTCCTAAAAAGGGTTTCTTCCTCTAGTTTCTTGACCCACCTATGCATACAGTCGGATTCTAACTATATCTTCCACGATCTTGCTATGGTCTCAACCAGTGTTAATCACATTTGGGCATCGATCCCTTTGGTAATCAATGCTCGATCTCGATCAAATCCTTTTATCCAAAATTTTACTTCTAGGGTTGAATCCAAACATGCACACATGTTCCTTACAAAGATTTAGTACACACAATAACAGGGATTCACATACCTTACGATATACAAAGGTCCTCAATTAATCAATTCCAAATAACACATGAAATAGACTGACTTCCATTTCTCAATCATACACATACAATATAATCTACATAAGGCATTTTTCTTCTAATGACCTTTCTCATTTCCTCAATCTCTAGACCTTATTCTTCATTCAACTGACCACCCCTCTTGCTTGAAGGCTTACAATTTTTATAAAAAAAGACTCTGAAACTAAAAGTAGTTCAGATATTAACAATCTTTCCTAAATCCACCTCTAGGATACTTAGATCCAAAAAATCCTCCCGAGATATCTAACTTACCCCTAGGATCTCTCTAACTCTCACATCCTCTCGAGATCTAATTTAACAAGATAAACCTAATTACAATGCATTTCAATCCTCAACACAACAAACACAAGCTTTCTAGAATTCCTTAAAACATAGGAATTTACAATCATTCATGCTTAGGTAACCCACTCCCTTAGTGAAACAAAAGACTCCCTAGGCCTAATGAAACATGCTTGATTTTCGAGGAAGGATGCTCCTGCATCGGTATTGATTGTGAATAAGCCTCCCACATCATAGAGTATTAAATTTCATGTTAAGATTCACTCTATGTTTTGTTTCATTTGTGTTATTTGTAAAGAAAAAAATGTCTAGGCCCTTTAAATATCAATTCAAGGAAATCAGTACCTATGGTGAAAGGAGGTGGAAAATAAAGTTTCCTACATGTCGAAATCACCATATAATGTAACGATGAAGTATTTCAAGAATTTACCTTTGTCTTTGGTGCTTGCTCCTATACCTCTTGCTCCTACTGATCTATATTTATGAGTGGAAGGAAATGAAACATAGATATACAGAGAAAAATAACAGAGATACAGTGGAATGTAACTTCTATTCAATAAATAAATCTGTTGAAATTGTAAAATGCATAATGAAAACTATCTTTCTCGAATGGTCGTAGCTAATCTCTGAGAAGAGATGTGGAGGCTATGCGCATTCGTCTGAGCACATTACAATGAGAAATCTAGGAATTTTTAGCTTCAATAAGTAAACATAAAACCATAGAAATCCAAAAACCTAACCCTAGGAGATGAAGAGCCAAAAGTCATGTGGGCCCCGATTGGGTAAGTTGGTACATCAACTTCCCGGGGTCGTAAATTTTCCATACGATCTTTGTTTTAGGCACACAATAGCCCATTGGAAATGTCTATCTGACGGCTACACATTATGTTGTCACACTCTGAATCCATCTATAGTGTGACTATGGAGGGCCTAAAAAACGTTGTTAAGGGATTCAAAATAGCCTCAGAAGTTTAGGAACCAAAAATCTAGAAAACAAAATGCCAAGATGAAAACTGTAACTGCCAAGATGAAAGTTGTATGTGAGCCAGTCGGAAGAGGTTGGAGACCAATGATATACAACTAGATCAATCCTCCCTCCTTAGAAAGCAATGGTCTCCATTGCATTGATTTCCCCCATCATATGAGAAAATTTATGTTGAATTTGGCCCCGGGTGAGCCACTTGCCTTGGTGCAGGAGTTTCCCTGCTTTGAAAACCTGATAAAGATGAAGCTTCTATTGTTGAGTTCCCTTGACTTGTGTCTCCATGCTCTTATCAGTGGATGCATGTTCCATGCATTCAGGTTTGAGCTCTGTCGATGTCAATTGTATTGTTATCTCTGAGGTGTCCAATAAGTGTGGAAAATATGGTTGAAGGAGGTCCACATTAAACACTGGGTGCAAGCCAAAGAAGGGGGCAATGTTGAACTCAAAATCATTGTCACCCACATTCTTGGTGAATATGTAAGTTCCACAGTGGAGTGGATGAAGCTTCTAATGGGGTCCTGTAAGGCGCTCTTTCTGCAAGTGCAACCAAACTTTAACTCACACTTGAAACTTGTGTAGCACCCAGTGTTGATCATGGAACTACTTGTACTTGGAATTAGACTTCTGCAAAATATCCTGAACCTATTGGTGGATGTGCTAGATTCATTCAATGAATCGGGTTTCTTTGTTGTCTTCAGTTTGCGCATGGGACGATTTTGTCTATGTGGACACAAGGGTTAGTGAAACATCCATGGGACCCAATGTTTGAAATCCCAACCCCGCATGAAAGGGGATATGGTCGATTGAGTTATGTATGTATCTGTTGTAATTTTGATGAAGATATGGAAGAATCTCATCCCATGTGTAAGGATGATTGGAATTGTACATCTACAATATATGCACAATCATCCTGTTGACGACCTCAATTTGGCCATCCATTTGGGGGTAGAAGGTTGTGGATTTGGTGAGCTTGGTGTCCAGCTCTGACCAGCAACTCAAACATAATGTGTTGAGGAAATGATTGTCCTGATATGAGATGATGGTTTGTGGTATCCTAAAATGTACCCACACTCGTTCGAATAATATCTTTGCAGTGGCCTCTTTTGTGATGCTCTTCTTGTAGGCGACCATAATTGTCATCTTGGAAAATCGATCAACCACCATGAAAACACAGTCATTTCCCTGCTTGGTTGAAGGAAGGCCCAACATGTAGTCCATCGATATGGATTCTTGGGGCTTGTCGGGAGTAGGTAGAGGGGTGTACATGCCTTGTTTCTTAATGGCTGGTTTAGCAATGGTGCAAGTCATGCAAGACCTGATAAACTTGTTGACATCCTATCAGAGTTTCAACCAATAGAAATGTTGTTGTAGCAATGAAAATATATTTTCCATGCCAAAGTGTCCTACCACCCAACTGTAGTGATCTTCCCAAATCATATTTGCTCGCTCGCTTGATGGAACGTAGAGATGGACCAGATGGTACAACAACCCGTCCTGCAGATGAAAATAAATGGCAGTTGTGTTTGTGCCCAACATATGGTAGGTAGTGGAAAAGTCAAGATCTCTCTCATAGAGTTGGGGCCATATGGAGGTCTCATGTATGAAAGAGTGTAGCACCGTGGTTAGTGTGGAAACTAGAGGTCGGTTGAGGTAGTCAGTGATGTGGTTGGTGCTCCATGTCTTATACTTGATGTTGATATGGAACTTATGCAAGTATGTGGACCAATTCTGATGGCGGTCATTCTACAATTTTCCTTATGTCTGCATGAACTACAAAGGCTTATGATCAGTGTGGATGACTGTCTCCTTCTCGATAATGTAATGTCTCCATTGGTGGCAGGATTGTACAATGGAGTACATTTCTTTGTTGTAAGTGGGGTACTTACATACAGTATCTGATAGTGTCTCACTATGATAGGCCACGGGATGTCCATGTTGAATGAGGATTGTTTCCAAAGCATAGTCTAAAGTAATTGTCTCAATATCAAAAGGTTTTTGTAGTTCGAAAAATGAGAGCATCGAGGTTGAGCACAAGCGCTGCTTCAAATCACCAAACGCTTTATGTTGTGACTGAGACCATACAAATTTTGTCTTTCCACCACCCTTGGTCACTTGGCTAAGGGCCCATGCAATTTGTGAGAATCTCAACATGAACCTGGGATATAAATTAGCAAGTCCTAAGAATCTTCGAATCTTAGTGAGTGTGGTTTGGGATGGCCAGTCACGATGACCTAGATCTTGGGTGGATTGACATGCACCCTATGCTAATAAAAAATGTATCCTATGTACTGGACCATGTTCATTTTGAAGGAGCATTTATAGCTTGTGTTTCCACAGAGTGTGCAAAACCTGTTGAATATGTTGCAATTGTTCCTCCCAATTCTTGCTAAAGATGAGTATGTCATCCAAATACACCACCACAAAATAATTGGTGAAAGGTTGCAAGATATCGTCCAACATCTTTATGAAAGTTGTTGAGGCATTTTGAAGACAAAGGGCATGACCAACCATTCAAAAAGACCTTCTTCGAACTTGAACGCAATCTTCCATACATCGGTCTACTCTATTGGGACCTGGTGGTAGCAGGACTTTAGATCAATATTATTGAAGTATTTGACCCCCTTGGGTTGTTCAAGGAGACCATCAATTCATGGAATTGAGTACTGGTTCCTGACTGTGATTTTATTTAGGGCCCGGTAATCAATGCAGAGTCACTAGGTCCCATATTTATTCTGCACAAGCATGATTCAACTTCCACAAGATGATGAGCTAGTGCAGATGTGACCCTTTTTGAGTAGCTCTTGGATCTGATGCTTGATTTCGTCATTTTCTGAAAGAGAGCAGCAATAGACTTTCCCATTGGTTAGCGACACATCGAGGGTTATATCAATTGAGTGCTTGACCTGATAGTGCAGAGGTACTCCAGTGGCAGAGGAGACGGTGTCTTTGTATTCTTCCATGACCTTATCCACTTGATTTTTTTGCATGGAGAGACCTGTCGCGGAGGCCATGGATGTGGCTGCAACCTTCCACTCACTTTGATTGAGAATAACGAAGAATACAAACTTCTCAGTATGAGATATGACCTTCCTACATTGCTTGGAAGAGATCAAGGAAATGGTGGTAGATGGGACTTCCTCGGGTATACTGTATAATTTCCTATCCAAAGTAATAATAACACTATGAGGCCTAGACTCATATACAACATATCATTTCCATAAATAAGGTTGGCCCAAAAGAACATCAAAAACTTCAAGGGAGACAACATCACACAATACCTCATCTTTGAAGGGCTTGATGTCGTAGGCCAGACGACACTCTTGGCTGACGCAGAGATTGCTCCCTTGGCAGAGCCATCCGATGGTGTACGAATGTGAGTGTGGTGTTGTCAGCAGAGCCAACCATTTGACGACCTCTACTAAGATGAGGCTATTCTGGATACTATTATCAACAATGAAGTGCAGCGGTGTACCCTTCACCCACACCTATGAATGAAAAAGGAGCTCACCTTCCTCTGGTTCATTAGGTTCATCGAGTTGGACCTTGGTGGTGGTAGAAACGGTAGCACTGGGTTCTGAATCATTGATTTGTTTCCATTTTTCTATTTTGGACTCAAATTTGGAGCCTGTATCTGATTCATAGGCTTTCACCTTGGCCACCAATGACTTCTTTGAGTGGCATTCAGCTGTGTTATGCCATGGGCTCTTATGGAACTCACACCATTTCCCAGTGTCATTCTTTGTCTTCCCATTGTCCTTCTTTGTTTGTGGTCTGGACTTGTTTTCCTGAGGTTTTCCATCCTTGCCCCTCCCATTGTTTAGTGGATTGGGGCCACCTTTTCCATGCTTCTTCTACGAGGAGTTTGCAGATCCAAACTGCAATGTCTTTTGTTTAAGATTATGCTCAATTTTGATAGCATATCGATAGGTCATGCCCAAGGATGAAATGTACATAAACTTTAATTATGTTTGGATGTATCTATGCATACTGTCGCATTACTTGAGCACCAGATGTCATTCAGATTCTTTGATACCCATCTTGGTGTGCAAGGTATGGAAGACATTGGTGAACTCTGGCATTGTTTGGTCCCTTTCCTACCATAGTCTGGTCCATCTTCTGTATAAGTTGTCATAACTTCCAATAGGATATTATTGTTCCTTAATAACATCCCTGATGGAACCCCAAGTGGGTGCAACTACAAATAATGTATATCCCTCTATTTCCTTTTTCTCACGGAAAGTCTCCCACCAATCTTTGACATGGGGGATAGTCTTAAAAAGAAAAAATATAATATTTTCTCTATCAGAAAAGTTGTGGACAGAAAAATACCCTTCTAGAAGGTTTAACCATTTGTCTACAACATTCGCATATATTTGACCTTCAAATATAGGAATATCAAAATTGATCTGTAAATTGAAGGGGGAGGCACCTCTGCTTGAGGAAGATGTGTCTCCTTTTGGCATTCATCGAAATATTTGTGCAAATTTATCCATCATCTCATTCCTTTGTCGCGAGAGGGCTTCCTTGAGCAAAAATTTAAAGGGATCTCTTGCCCCATTGTCTCTCTTTTATTCCCCCATGGGCGGCCATTAGGTTTGGCGAGGTCGATCTTGCAAAGGCTCAACTATTTTGAGTCCCGACTACTTATACCTTGACCTCGTTGGGGACATACACAGAGAAACAAATGAAGAACAAACCGCTCTGATACCACTGATATAGATTTATGAGTGGAATGAAATGAAATACAGATATATAAAATCAACACATATATACAGAGAACAATAACAGAGATATAATGGAACTTAACTTCTATTCAATAAAGAAATATGTTGAAACTATAAAATGCAGAATGAAAACAATCTTGATCAATAGTGGTAGCTAATCTCTAAGAAGAGATGTGCCAGCTATGTGCATTTGTCTGAGCACATTGCAATGAGACCTCCAGGCCTTTTTAGAATCAAGAAGTAAACATAAAACCCTATACATCCAAAAACCTAACCCTAGGAGATGAAGCACTAAAAGTCATGTGGGCCCCGATGGGGTAAGTGTGGACGAGTCATAAATTTTTCATACGATCTTTGTTTTAGGCGCACAATATCCCATTGAAAATTTCTATCCGAAGAATACACATTATGTCATCACACTCTGACTTTGTTTATAGTGTGATTGTGGTGGGCCCAAAAAATGTTGTTTAGGGCCTCAAAACGACCCCGGAAGTTTAGGACCCAAAATCTAGAAAAAAACTGCCAAGATGAAAGTTGTATGTGAGCCAGGTGGAAGAGGTGGGTGGCCACTGATATCTACCTATATCACCTACCCATCCATCGATAGGATCTGGGGATTTTAACTTGAAAAAATATGCATCTTCCATGGCACATTTGATATCCTTTACCTAAACACCATGATTTTTCATGGCACCTTCGTGTGCCCAACTTGAATAGCATGTTTTTCCACATTGCCTTTTCCCTCTCCAACCTAAACAACATGCTTTCCCATGACACCTTTGTCATGCTAGATCAAGCCAAGCAATAGTTAAAATATCTATTGAGCCACATCCTCTTTTGCAATAAGAAAAAAAACAGAAAGACACATCGCCTCATTGTAATCACAATAGAACCATCAAAAGTCATCACAAATTCATACATAACATATACTTATAGGAATATTAGTCTCTGTATTGTCCTGATCTTCATGTGAAATAAGGTTATTGTCATCTTTTGTGACAATATTTGTGTCCTCCTGGCCAATTTCAATCTTGTTTTTCTTTTTATTCTCTCTGAATGTGGAACATACCATGGAGTAGTCTGTGGGAATTGTTGAGTTCTCCCACCCAGTGAACTTTGGCACCGCCATGAATAAATAAGTGACCCTTAATTCTAAAACAAATTTTCCAATTATTATCAATACCAAGCCACATCCCACAAATAGTGAAAAATAAATCAATAGAAGAAATCTGTAGATACAAAATGGCTAACCTGATATAAGAGTTGATGGCTGCTACTTAAGATCTTCTATGGTCTCTATTTCAAAGATTTTTCATTTATGGAATCTCTCTCTCTCTCTCTCTCTCTCTCTCTCTCTCTCTATATATATATATATATATGAGAATATTGAACGTGGTGGTTTTATTGTTGTTTCTATGAAAGTTGTAACAAACATTTGCAGCAAAGGAGGGTGCTGATTAGTGAGTACACTCAATATACAATGAAGGACAGCGAGGCAACACACGTGTTTCTTGTTCCACTTGGTACTTATTTTCCCCTTCCAATGCTTGCACATTTATTTATAAATTGTGTCAGCCTGTAAATCTGTGTACTATTGTTTTGTGGACAGTGTCTTACTTTTACCATGTCAACATGTCATCCTCCTCATCCACTCATTTACCATTTTCAAAAAAAAGTTGCTCACACCATGGAATATCGTTTCAACGAATCATCAGAAGGGATGATACTAAGTCAGAACTACGAGACTCTGTATCCATTTTGTGTATGGTAAAATGTGAGTTCTTATTAGCACATATTATATGCGTCATTACAAGGCTATGATGAACTATACATGGGTATATTAAATCCCTACAGGTTGATATCAATTAACCAAAGCCTCCTGCATAATGGAAGCCCTTACTCCTTCCTTGGCCCAAAAAGGATTGTAGAAGCTAAATGAGCTACATAAGAATGGCTTAACAACACCTGGTGGGAAGATGAATAATTTATTATAATCTTGGCTTAGAAAATATAAGAAAGATGATGAATAATAAATATGTACAACCACTGGGAAGTGATAAATTTTCATCTAAATTTAGAAGTTCACAAGCTTTAAAGTACTTTGTGCAAATTCACAAGTACTCTCATTGCAAATAATCACGTCTAGGGATTTTATTATTTAAGATCAAGTTAAATTTGTCTTCCATCTTTAACAAACATTAAACACGACTAGATTTGGAATGCTACATAGTGTGCATTATTTAAACGTAGATAGAAAGAAACAAAAATTATTTTAATGGAAATTTAGTAAAAGCATAGGTGAACGACTTGAGTTTCATCATGAGTACCTTCTTCAAGAGTTGACTGCTTGTCGTTCATATTGCATATGAGTAGGAATTGAACACGAGACATTTAGTGGAAATCCTTTCAGCACGAACTCATCTCTGACTGTTAAATAGAGAAATGATACATTTTTTTTTAGCTTTCTTTCTTTCATATGGAGGGAGGTAGTGATCAATCATCGAGCGTAATTATGGGTCTATATGATAGTGTTTCTTGTTCCCACTTCCGGTTTTCAACATACTACTTGATTAGAACCATGTACTTAATCGTTACTGTACTAGGAAGGACAGAATCTCCTTTGCCCATTGATTGATTTCCGAGCCATAAGGATAGGAAGCCAATACCGGATATGGTTTATGCTAGGATGCTTTGTTGATGTGGTGTGGGGGTCAGTACACTAAAAAGTATCAACATTTCCATATAAAGTCTTATTAAGTAACAAACATTCAAATGCGGTCACTCTGTCAATAATATATAATAATAACCACCCCCCACCATGTATGATTCGTTAATTGCCATGCTTGCAAACATGTTTCCATGTCATCTTGGACCAAAGCAATAAGTTGAAATGGTGTTCAATGACATTATAATGGAAGGGGAGGAAGCAATATTTAATATTGGACTATATGTTTTCGATGCCAGTGCAACATTATATTTACTATTTGATTATGATTGGTTTAACATAACACTAGTGTTGGTATTTGATTATGAATTACCAACTTTTATAAAGGAAGGTTGCATTATTGCTGGAAGATTTTCATTTTTGTTGGCGAGGAACATGATAACTTTAGACATGGAAGGAGGTAGTGTTGCAGAAGCTTGTGTGCAAAGGAGAGACACTTTAACAACTTGTAGTAGCTCATCCTAATAGTTTTATTCAATGTTAGGATCAATTATGTTTGAAATGGTTCTCGATGGATAATGGTTCCAAATATGCACTGTACATATACTATAGATTTGAATATATTCACAATTTTTTATTTAGATGATCAAATGATATTGTTTATATTATGATGATGACATTACCATTGTCAAGAGAGATGGCATGTCATTGGTGTGCATAGTTGTTATATTCTTCCCACCATTAATAATCTCCAAGGAATGTACCCCAAAAGCATAGAGGCCAACTTTTTCTATCAAATGGACATGCACAAGATATTTTGGATCCATGTAACCTTTTCCTAAACAAAAAAAAAAGTATAAATCATATATTTTTAATAAGTCTAATGATTATTTCCCTTTAATTTATTCTCACTAGGTTCCAATAATTGTTGTTCTCAGATTAGTTTGATCTTCAAAAAAGTGTATGACCAATCCAAAATCTACAATTTTAGTATTGAAATGTTGGTCTACTAAAAAATTTCTCACTTTCTATCTTAACAGATGATGCATCTATCTAATTCTTGGTGAAGATAGGCTATCCCAACAAGAATTCCTAATATAATACCAAACCTCCTCTATTAATCCAACAATTTTCCCATGTTTCCATCTATTGCAAAGTAAAAATCTATCACAAATAACTTAAATAAAACTCAATAACGAGAATGCTTAACATATGCACATTAATTGTAACAAAAACCAATTTATTGAATTAAGAACCATGACCAAATATAAAGTGATTGAGGCTCATATTAGGAAGGTATTCGTAGACCAAGAGTTTGTTTATCGATCGTCCACACTAAAATCATTGATGAGGTTTTTATGTTGAAATTGACTTATCAAATTCACTTCATTGAAGAATTCATTGATAGTTTGTTCTTTGTTGGAAAATAGTTTCTTCACAACACTCTCCTTGTCATCTAGTAGAACTCCCTACGAACATGTCCAGTGTATCTTATTCAATAATGTTGTAAAATTATCCATATATAGTACTTAGAAACTCAATGGTTAAAATAGGTAATCGTTTATATAAGAAATATTTTTGTATATGTAATTTCTTCCTTAAGCAATCTAATCACTTCAAAATAGGCTTTTTGTTATGAAAACATCAACCTGAATTACTATTTTGCTTGTTTTTTGACAAAGCTAATTGTTATTAGTCCCTGTCGTAGGCATAGAGGGACTATAGCGATCGATAATTCGTTGACTTCATATTAGTTTGTCCTTTGACCACAAATATTTGCATAATATCTATTGTTGGAGCTAGGGAACTAAAAACATTGGATTTTATTTAATAAAAAGTACCATATATGTAATGATTTGATTAACAAATTGGAGGTCTTATTGTCAGCTTCGCTATTCTCAATGTTTTATACAATAACATATCCAAACTTTTTTATTGTATACAGTCTTTTTGAATCATATATTTTTCCTATGTATTGCTTGAAGGTGGATTAATGCTAGCATTAGTTTGAATGTTTGTCTTAGCATTTTCTGCTAGCTAAATTTATCCCAATGTTTGATATGCTAGCATATCCAAAGTTTTTCCTTCGAATACATTCTCTAGCATATTACTATGTGTGATTTTTTCTTTATTCTTGCATGCTTCAAGAGTCTTTGTCATTGTTGCATACGTAAACAAGCCTACCACACTGTAGGCTTTCTTAATTGTTTGCACAGGATGATGCCCTTCAACGGTTCTGACGGTCTTAAGTGTTTACCTAACAGGTCTCGCAACCTTAAATGTTTATTGTACAATTTTGTTTCATATTTTTTGATGGTGTTGTTTGGAGTGAAATTGTGCAAAATTTTTCCCCACCGGCATCACTGGTTCAGTGGTTGATGCTTGTTTGTTGGTTTGTTCCATGCTTCTTGTTCTTGTTTGATTCAACTTTGCAAAGTTGAGGTCCTGCAGTTGTAGTTGCTTGTTCACTGGTTTGATGTTCTTCAACTTTGTAAGTTGTTGGACCTGTTGTTGCAGTTTGCAAGTTTTGTGGCTGAGCTCTTGTTGTTGACGGGTAAGTTTTTGTGCCATCATTTCATTGCTATTCCTTTTTCTCTACTTGGTGTTTTGCACCTTCCAAGCAAGCTTTTTCAATGGTAGGAGTCCCTGCCTCGAAATTTTGTTGCATAACATCTTTCTGTGTGCTCTTATTTTCTGTTCCTGGAAACCATGCATCTTCATATGCTAGCTTCCACATCCTACATATTGTGCCATATCTATTTCAAAAATTGCAACGCAAAGGGTTTTAGAAAATGAATTCAGAGTTGTCACAAGGGGGAACCATCCGCCGGGGTGTAGATGCAGGAAATGATTTTATTCTCTGGGTAAAAAAAATGCGTCCACTTGTTGCCTTTGTCCCATCCTTTCTATTTTTCAGAACTTTTTTTTCCTCTGAGAAGCTTGTAGGATGCACACCATGAATAGGTTCAAATCGGTCTTTGTCCTCAGCAAATTTATAGACTTATTTATTTGCGTTGTTTCTTCTGTTTGGTTCACTTTTCAGTGTAGGTTTGTTTTCTTGTCATTTTTTGTGGAGAATAGGGGGGATTGAATTTGACAAGAAGAAGGTTGAAGGATACATACCGGGATTGGTACGCAGTTCCGCGCTTGTAGTTTTCTATTTTACTTTTTTTTTTTCGTTTTATTGTTTTTTCCCCTTTTCTTTGTTTTCATACAAACTGAAAGTAGCTAAGAAACAGCTTCAAAATCACAGTTCAAAATATGAAACAAGTAATATATGTTGATTCGTATGAAATAGATACACACTCTATTATACATGATAACATTGATGAGGTGTTGCATAGCAATGGGCTTTTTAGATTGGATGCATTCTTATATAATGTAGGGGATTTTTTTTTGGATGCATTTCGGGTTCTACTGCATTTCTGTTATTCCTCGAGCAACCTGCGCAATGGATTGATAGATTATTTCTTGGGTTGTTTAAAAAATGGCAATGCTAAGGCATTGGAGTCGTATGAATACGAACTGGAATCTAATTTTCTTCGACAGTTGCATGGAATACATGTTGTCGCTACGTATTTTTCAAAGATGTGGTTGTCTGCATCTCCAATTCTGCCTGTACATGAGAAGGGAATTTGGGGAGATACATTTTGTATACGGTGCCTGTCTAAGTGACTCAATATATCAATTGGAATATGGTCATTGACAACAAAAACAAGATATCTACTATTCAACAAAGATGCATCTAGCAATCCATATTGCATCTTGTTCCATGATGCCAATGTTGTTAGTGGTCATTATGAACCACTACTGGACAAAAAATTGTCCATATGCAATCTTGGAGGACCTCATATTTACTTGTCCCTCATTTGCAAAGACCTTGAATCGTAGTGGAAACAGATTATGCGTCGCATAGACTGACATGGTTTGCAGCTAGCGACAACTGTTGTATCTAGCTGTGGAGATAGTTTGTTCAATGCAATTTGTTGTTTGGTAGTAGCAGAGTTCGATGTGCAATCGCTGTGGCTTTACACTATACAATCCCTTTTCAATGCAATTATAGGCGGAAGCCAACAGGCTTTTAGCTGCTTACATCAACACCTTTCGCCATATCTCCTAGAAAATATGTCAACAATTGCAAGTTGGCAAGAATACCCTGTAAACATGGCATTGCCATATGAAAAAGGAAATGTGGAGGGTTGCAGATTCTGTTTGCAATGGATATCTATCATATTCAGAGTAAATATCCAGGTTTGGTTGGCCCTGCCATATGGCACTATTCGTTCTTGGTCTATTGATTCAAATTACGATCGAACAATTGACATCCTCTTGCTGAAAACAGATATGACACATATCCATTATCAACCTTTGCTTGGACATATCACTGGTTCAGGGATCAATGTCCATGCCACCCAAACCGCATCAAATTTGCATATGCATGGCATGTTGTTTAATGAGAATGAAACTCCTCCCAGTTGTGATAAGGTCATATAGGGCTTAAACAAAAAGTGTAGGCTAAGTTATCGCAACTTGAAAAAATTCATGCGTGAAATTCGTCCCACTTGTTATGAGGCCATACAGGGCTTAAACAAAAAACATAGACTAAGTTATCACAACCTGAAAAATTTCATATGTAACAGAGAAAAAAACATTGGTGGTATAGGAAATACCGGTGTTCCAGTGTCCAGTGTCAATGCCATCCAAACCACATCGAATGTGCATAAGCATCACATGCTATTTAATCAGAGTGAAATTAGCTGCCATCAGGTCATCCTGCTCTTGAACAAGAAACGTAGACTAAGTTACCATGACTTGAAAAGTTCATGCACGGGAGAAAAAAATACATTGCTACGCTTCCTTTTAGAGAGAAACTGACATATCACAATCTAAAAAAAATGTTTGTGCACAACACAATAGAGACAGGTATGGTCACATATCCCACAATGGTCATGCAACTGTCCTAGAGGGAAAAATCACATTTCGTGTGCTAGAATCAACACCATGCACTGCTACCAATGCAAACCAGCAAACACTTTCTACCCATACTTCCTTGCGAAAGAAAGATGCAAGACAAAACTACATTAAACAAATCAATGACACTACTTCCATTGCATGTGCAATTTGCGATCAATTGAATTTCACAAAAACAATAAGTCTTTTAGGATTGATTTGGAAGAAGAATACCTCTGCTTGACAACACATGATAAAACATTTTCTAGTGGCAAAATTTGTCTTCCATGCAAACGGTCGCTTGAAAATGGAAAACTGCCACAATTTGGAACCCCTGACCAAATAAGATGTAATACACCACTACCATATGTAAGTGCACTTATGGAACTTGAAGAGAGACTTGTGTCCTTTCGAATTTCATTTGCACAAAGCAAGCCCTGGGGCTATAAACGACCCCAGATGGGCTTAATAGGATCAATTATTATTGTGCCTATTCAGCTAGATGTTGTGCAAAAATCCTTGCCACAATTCATTAGCAATACAATGACAATTGATGTGGCTCTCAAAAGATGCTTGCAATGCAAAAATGTGTATCAGAAAGGAAAAGTGCATGTGCATGTTGTTATGAAAGCATTAAAGGAATTGTTTTCCAGAGCCTTGTACAAAGCACAGAACATTTGTATAAATGAGAACTGGAACAATGTTCTTAGAGAAGAGGATGACAACTCTGCAGAGACTCTTGAAAATGAAAGTGAATTTGATACAAGTGATGAATCAGAGAATGAAACACCTGCTGAGACATTGGTGCATGGATTCATTGATTCACAGTCCATTCGTGACTTGCAAGACAAGATTGCCGAAATTGAACATGCTGAGGAGCAACGTCCACTTGGAATATTCAAGGACAGATTCGTTGAGGAAATGAACTTCCCAACACTCTTCTATGGAGATCCACGTGCCACTGACATTACAGAACGATTTAGTTATCATAAAATAGTTCGATGGGAGATGCTACATTCAAGCAATGACTTCTCCTATCACATAACAAATTTGTTTTTCAAAACAATGCGCATAATAATAGAGCAAGTTATGTATTTCATGTGGGTCCTAATACGAAAAGGCCAATTGCAATGAAGAAAGTTGTTGGCCAAGGATGTCAAGTACAAAGTAAACCTAGAAAAAATTCTGAAATCTGATATTGGATACATAGATTTCAAAAACATTTGCATCTCTCCTGACTATTTGCAACAAAACAAGAAAACTATTTTTGCAATGATCCGGCAATTGGGCCCGCCAACATTTTTCATCACATTTACAAGTGCAGAGCATTGTTGGGGTCCATTGGTGGCTTCCATGTATGACTTGCATAGGAACAAGAAACATAAAAAACAAATCGATACACTGGAAAATATTGACATTGACTACCTCATAAGAAAAGACCCAGTGACATGTACTCGCTACTATAGACATAAAATACATGCTTTGAGACAATTGATATGCCATGATGAATCGTTTTTCGGAAAAATATCGGACTACTTTTTTGTGACTAAATTCTAAGGTAGGGGGAATGAACATGACCACACACTGTTGTGGATAGAGGGTGCACTAGTCTCTGTAGCTGAAAAAAATTCACAGATCGAGAAATTTGTGGACAAATACATAACATGCAACACCGATCATTTGGATCCAGAACTTGCCAAAGTTCATAGACATTGTCTGCTCATTTAGGTTTCTATGGTGAGAGATTTGTTTAGAATTTGTCGGAAGAACCACAGTGTTATTGACAGCTTGTCGTCGACGTTTCGGATCCACAACAGGATCCATCTTCAGGACAAAAAAGCCTGAGGAAAAATAAGAGAGGAGCCCTTAATAAATAATGATGAGGCGGGTGGAAAACTAAGGTCAGCTAAGTGAAACCCTAGTTTTGAGGAGAATTTTTCCAAAATAGGTAATAAATAGTGATTTAATTAATGAATTAAGTGGTTTAAATATTAAGTTTTTATGTTAAATATAGGCTAGATTTAGGGTTAACCATAAGGTGTTAGTATTATAAATATTAATTTTGTTAATTAAAGGTTAAATTAAGGTTAATTTAATGGGGTAAACCCTAGGTTTGAGAAAGTTAATATTATTAATATTAATCTTAGGTTAATTTGACTAAGCATCACTAGTAGTCTAGGGTTAAATATAGGCTAAATTTAGGTTCATATTATTAATATTAAATTTTTATGTTCAATATAGGCTAAATTTAGGTTAACTATATGGTGTTAATATTATTATTAATAATAATTTAATGTTAATTATGGGTAAATTAAGGTTAATAAAAAGAGGTAGCATTAATATTATTATTGTTATGTTAGTGGTCGGCTAAGTGAAACCCTAGGTTGGAGGATGTTAATATTACTAATATTAATTTTATGTTAATTATAGGTTGAATTTCTGGGTTAATGAGGTAGCATTAATATCAAATTAGTGGTAGAAGACTATAAGTTGGAATTACTTAGGTTGGTCTTTGAAATGGTTAAATTTTAATTGGTATTATGTTGGTTAAGGTTAAGTTAGGTTAACATGTAAAAAGGTAATAATAATATTATTATTAATGTATGTCAAAGGGATTTTTAAGGTATAAGGTTGGCTTAGAAGATTAGGTTAAGTTAAGGTACGAAAAATGTGAGGGTGTAAGTCCTAGAGGTCTGAGTGTAAGGTTAATAATGTTTTCTTTCCTGAATGAGCGGGATCCAACTTTCACTAATATCTAGGCCATTGTCTCTATTTAGGTTATCAGGATTTTTGATGATTTCAATTGCCTCTCTAATTCATCTTTTAAGGAGATGGTCTTCTTTAGCTAAGATTTTGGTGTCCTCTAGGCGTATGTGATGCTTAGTTGTGAGAGAGTGTTCTACTAGTGCTGAGGTGTGAGTTCATTCATTCTTGATGTCAGCACTATGCTCTTTAATCCTGGTGTTGAAAGAGTGGCCTGTTTCTCCAATGTAGCATTTGCCACAAGAGCAATCTATTCTATATACTCCTTTGAAATTGTGTTGGTCAAGCTTGTCCTTAACAGATCTCATTTTCTGTTTGATGGTATTAAGTGGTCTGAATGAGGTCTTAATCTCTTTCTTGTTTAGGATTTTTGAGATTTTATCAGTGACTCCTTGGATGTAAGGGAGGTAGGCGGTGAGGCTCGGGGTTTGGTTGTTTCTCTGTTGAGGTTTGTTATTTTGTTTTTATTTTTCTAGGGCTTTCCTTATTGCACTCTCAATCTCTTTTTCTTTGTAACCTATGTTTTTGAAGACTTTGTGAAGGTGATTTTTCTCTTGTTCTAGGTGTTCTTTATCTGAAATCCTTATGGCTCTAGTGGATAAAGTGTTAAGAATTCCTAACTTTTGGTTGGGGTGATGATGGGAACTGGCGTGAAGGTAGTTTTCGGTGTGGGTCTTTTTTCTGTAAACTGAATGTCCTAATTTACCATCTTCCTTTCTGTTTATTAGTATGTCAAGGAAAGGGATGGTGTCATTTACTTCCCGTTCCATTGTGAATTTAATGTCTTTGGATAAATTGTTGATGTGATGGAAGAAATTATTCAGTTCTTCTTCTCCATGTGGCCAAAGTACATTGGTATCATCAACGTAACGTTTCCATCTTAATGGTTTCAGGGGATAGGAATCTATGGCTTTCTTTTCAAAGCTTTCCATGTAAAGGTTGGCAACGATGGGGGAAAGCGGAGAGCCCATGGCCATGCCACTAGTTTGTTCATAGAATTCACCTTGATAGCTAAAGAATGTGGAGCGAAGACAAACCTCCACTAGTTTCGTTGTTACTGGATCGACTACCTCTTGGATAAGTAGGATGGCCTCATTAAGAGGGATCTTAGGGAAAAGAGAGACAATGTCAAAGCTTATGAGGGCGTCATTCGGTTTCAAAATCTCATTTTTAATAGTGTTAATGAAGTCATTTGAGTCTTTTATGAAGGAGTCAGTGTGACCTACTAAGGGGCCTAGAATTTTAGCAACATATTTGGCAAGCTTATAGGTGGGTGATCCTATTGTATTGACTATCGGTCTGAGAGGGATTCCTTCCTTATGGATTTTTGGTAGGCCATAAATTCTCGGGGTGATCTCATTGGTGGGAAGTAATCTCTTTTTTGTCTTCTCGTCTAAGTTGGAGTTATTGATGGCTTTCTTTACTTCTTTTATTATCTTTTTAATGGGGTTCTTTGGAATCTTAATGTAACTACCACAAGATAGGTGTTCATTCATTTTGGTGATGTAGTCTTCTTTATTCATGATGACCGTGGCGCCACCCTTATCTGCTTTGAGAATAATTAAGTTTGTGTTATTTCGAAGGTTATTAATTGCTATTCGTTCTTCTTTGCTAATGTTGCGTCTAGGAGGTTTGGAATTGCAGAGGATAACGACACAATCTTGTCTAACTTGGTCCTTATCTTCGTCTGCTAGGGTTTTAATACTATCCTCAATGCAACAAATAAGGTTATCAAACGGAATGGAGGAGGGAGAGATGGCGAAATTCAAACCTTTATTCAGCACGCTCAGCTCGGAGTGGTTCAGCTCGTGTGAGGAGATGTTCACAACCTTCTTCGCATCCATGCCGTTGCTAGCATTTTCCTTTTGGCTGAGTAGTTGTTTGAGTTTTGATTCTTACTTGGAGCGAGCTGTTCTGTTCACATTATCATCTTTTAGGGCTGCCAACGCATCCAATTTTCTACACACTTCCGGATCTAAGACGTGAGCCAGCTTTAAGTGGAGTTTCAGCGCTGTTTTGGACAGCAGGTCGAGCGTGTACTTGTTTTTTCTGATTTCGCCTCTCACTATGGATTTTTCCAAGGCGTGGAATGTCGATCTGTTCCATTTGTTTCTTATCTTATGCTGAATGCGCGCGAATTTTGGTAGGACGTTGTTATCTCTGCATTGTTTCAAGAAATCTAAGTCTGTTTCTCTTCTCTTTATCTTTACCCGGAGCTTTTCAAGTTCACGAACTTCATCCAGAATCTCCCTTCCGTACAAGGACGCAATCTGCTCATTTATGTTTCTGTGGTGAGAGATTTGTTTAGAATTTGTCAGAAGAACCATAGTGTTATTGACAGCTTGTCATCGACATTTCATATCCACAAAAGGATCCATCTTCAGGACAAAAAAGCCTAAGGAAAAATAAGAGAGGAGCCCTTAATAAATAATGATGAGGCGGGTGGAAAACTAAGGTCGGCTAAGTGAAACCCTAGTTTTGATGGATCCTATTGTGGATTCGAAACATCGATGACAAGCTGTCAATAAAAATGTGGTTCTTCCGACAAATTCATAGACATTATCATACAACAAGTTGTAGAAAATGAAAAAACTCGCATTGTAGATACAACTTTCCCGTGCCGCCAATGAGAGCAACAAGAATCGTAGAGACACTTAGATTAGAGGACAATGTTGTTGCTGAGAAATGTAAATCCTTGTTCGCATTTCTAGAACAAGGAGATTTTGACGAGTTGATGAGTTTAAATGACTTCTTGACATAGATAAATCTATCAAAAGATGAGTACATCCAAGCCATACAATGTACGCTTAAACAACCAACAATTTTCCTTAAACAAAAACTTTCCCATATTTGGAACAACAGTTTCTCCAAGGACATGCCAGTTATATGGAATGCAAATACAGATGCGTAGTACATCCTCAATTCATATGCTGCAGCATCGTACTGTACCTCGTATATGACAAAGGTTGACAAATCTATGACAAGTGCATTTAGAAGAATACACAAAGAACATGAAAGAAGTCATATTGATTCCATACAAATGATACGTACGCTTGGCAATACATTGCTTAATCTTCAACAAATGTCTTCTCAACAAGCAGTCCACATTGCACTTTCCCTGCCCCTCAATTGTAGTTCAAGAAAATGTGTCTTCATAAACACATCTCCACTTGAAAAATGCACATTTTTGCTTAAACCATCGGTTTTGCTAGAACAAGAGCCTTACAATTCAGAAGACGTGCTATGTTTCTCTATTATTCATTATTACCTCCAACATCCATCTCCTATCAGGCATATCTGCTTAGCAAAATTCGTATCACATTACAAAAAAAATGGTGTGCCCATATCAAAAAGAAAAAAACCCTCTCGATACGGCTTGTGAAATACAATAAACATTTTGACTATGAAAACTATTGTAGAGAAAAAATGTTTCTATACATTTCGTTCGATGAAAACGAAGAGACATTAAAACATAACTTCTCTACATGGGAAGCTGTGTATGTTTCCTCTGAGACTATAGTGCAAATCAATGAAGCTAGATTTACTTACAATGTTAATCCAACATGGGGTGATCTAGAAATTGCAATTAATGAGCTAGAAAACCCTGACAATCTTGATGAGACATTAACAAACCAAAAAACAACTAGAACTCCATGCAAGTCCTATGACTTTCAAGTGGATTTGTCTTGTCCTCGAGCAGGTGGCAGTGAAAAACATATCAATCTTGGTTTTCAAGTCACAAAACATCCTTTCCTTATTGAAAATAATGAATACCACAGAATAAGACGTCTGTTGAATCAAGAACAACAAACAATTTTAAAGGACATTGCGCTTAAAAAATGCTTGAACATGGACAGTCCTGTGCACTTGTTCCTTACAGGTGGAGCAGCAACATGCAATACATTCAAAGTGAAAGCTTTGTTCCAAATTCTTATACAAATCTATGATTCAAACAATTCCTTTGATCCTATGAAACCAAAGGGCCTAATAGTTGCATACACAGGAAAAGATGCATATAATGCAGGTGGAAAAACAATCCACTCTGCATTTTTAATGTCTTTTAACAAGTCACAGTTTCTTCCACTTAGAAAGGAAATTTTAGATACGTTGTCTAAGCTTTATGACGAACTCCAACTTGTCTTTATAGATGAAGCATCTTTGATTGGAATTCGCTTCTTGTATTCTATTGACAACCGACTAAGAAGCATAAAACATGTGCACACAAAATACTTTGGAAACATTGACATGATATTTTATGGGGATCTTTACCAGGCACAACCGATCCAATATTCTTTGATATTTTAACAACCTACGGTTAACATGAAAATAATGATGCATGAATTCTGGAGAGACAATACTAAATTATTTGAATTTCATACTACAATGCGCCAGGCAGATGAAACATTTATTGCAATTCTGAATAGAATGTGGACAAACAACCAAACATATGATGACTTAACATATATCAATTCAAGGTGCTTGTGACCTACATCAACAGACTCAACGTTCCCTTGCCCATTCTACACAAATAAGGATTTTGCAATGCATAATAGGAACATGCTATCTCTCATGCTTGGCCATGATATCATCATCAATTAAATTGACCTGGAAGAAGACAACCATGGAAATGTGTCACGTCATGAACATATAGCCACTTTACCTTTGCAACTTGTCCTAAAATTAGAAATGATGGTTGAAATATATGCCTGCGACTATGATTCACATGATGGCTTGGTCAATGGTGCCGATGGAATACTCAAAGGATATACAAAAACAAAAAAACTTGATGTCCTTTGTGTTAGCACTAGAAGTCACCTCTGGATTGCAGCATAGGTAAGCCCAATACCCATGAAGTTATATGTCATGGTTAATGAATTTAAAGAGGTCAAATGGGGCAGGCTCAAGAGAATATCATTTTAACTCAGAAAATTGGGGTGGTATGTACAAGAAAATGAGGTCTTGATCATCTTCAGCCAGTAAGTTGTAGTAAGGGTGAGTAGGAGGAAGAAATTAAGGAGAAGATGTAAAGGTCTTCTCTGGACATCAGGTCTTCCAGCAGCCTAAGGAGGAAAACTATGAAAAAAAGATCCTCTTGAATTCGAAGTTTCAGGAAACTGAAAATGCTATAACTGCACTGCAATCAAACATCCATTACAACAAAGTCACCACAATCCATGTGAATCCTTCAATCATGAACATTCAGTATCAGATGCAAATAAGATGGAAATAGAAGCTGACTTTCATAAAACAAGAAGTCTCAAATCAAGTTACATCACCAGAGAACCGGAGCTTCATTAAAACATTACAATGCAGAAGCTTAGCTCAACCATCGACCCCTACAAAATATCAAAATTACTCCTATATACTCAAAAAATATCCGCCACTACCAGCAGAGGTGTGCTCAAGCTTCTCGATCAAACTGTGCATGCAGTCTCTTCTGCGCATGCCTTCCCCTATCAGAGGCAAGCTCTGCTCTATAAGTCCTTTCTGGCTTTCCATTTATGCGGTGAGACGAGGTCTCAACTGCCGCCTCACTTTCATGAACTGTTTGCATCGGGATTAGGACAGGACACCCTCTGAACTTCACCATCTGGAGCTTTGTTGGATGCTTGCAGGGAGGACTTGGCAGGAAGACATGGATGTTGATGATAGGGAGCTGACGAGATGAATGGGACTGCATGAGTGCAAAAATTTCATATAATCTCCTGACTTAGGATAAAAACATTTTATGGGTTTTTTAGCCCTCTTCTTTCATTATTTCTTCGCCAGAATGCTACTTCCTAGGGAAAACACCCCCTCAATCAATAATGTGTGCTAACATTAGGCTCCATGGGGTATGGTAAGCTACCTGTGAGCTACCAAGAAATTGTATCTTCAGTCACCTTACTATTGGGTTGTGGAGTTGCTTATTAAAAGCATAAACAAAGGGGAAAATGATATTTACAATGACATGGGAAGCCATTCACGGCTTAAACAAAAAAATTCTTCAGAAAATGCCTGTTTACAGGGCCTCCAAAAATTTCATCACCCTCCAAATTCTGCAGCCTATAAGTATTATTTGGAAACTTCCCAGAGGTCTGGAAGGGGTCGATCCACAAGGCTTCAAACTTGCCATGTTTTCCTTTGTCCTGCTTAGGTGTATCCCATTTTAGCACTAGATCTCCTAGTTGGAAATCCTCCTTTCTTATCTTTCTGTCAAAAGCTTTCTTGATCTTCTGTTGATGGTCATGTGCTCTGTCTAGTAGTTTCTCTCTGGTCTCCTGCACTTCTACTAGTTGTTGTATTCTTCTTGTCATATCGCCAGGCTCTCCTTGGTAGTCCTAGAAGAATTTTTACACGGATAAGGCCAACTGAGAAGGAAATATGGCCTCAAATCCATATACAAGCTGAAGAGGACAGACGATAAGAGATCTCTTTGTTGTCACTCTATCAGCCCAGAGAGAAAACTTGAGCTTTGAATCCCATGCTTTCTTATTTTTATCTAACAATCTTTTGATGATATTTATAAGGCTCTTGTTAGAGGAATCTATGAGTCCATTCCATTGGGGGTAGTAAGGAGTTCAATGAATCAATGCAATTTCAAACTTCTCACAGAAGTGAATCAATGGTTCGGCCTTGAAGGCTGCAGCATTATTAGTGACAATTCTTTTTGGACAACCAAACCTTGCCATAATATCTTCAAGAAAACCAATGATTACTTTTTGGGAAGCACTCCTTGTGGGAATGTCTTCTATCCACTTGGTAAAGTAATCTGCTGTAGTCAATATCCACCTGTGATGACCACTTGAAGAAGGATGAATTTCCCCAATAAAATCTAAGCCCCACTGCTGAAAGGGTCCTGAAGCTACCACAGGCTTCAAAGGCGGGGACTTGAGCTGTTGTTTTCCTACGAATTTTTGACACTTGACACAAGCCTTGATTTTATCACAAACATCAGTGAATAGGCTAGGCCAGAAATAGCCATCTCTAAGAATATTGTAGGTTGTGGTTCTCCAGAAGTGATGTCCCCCACACAAACTGTCATGAAAATCAAACATGATCTTTTGGGCTTCCTGTGGGTCTAAACATCTCAAAAACACTCCTAGAAGAGCTTTCCAATGTAAAACTTGATCAATGAGGCAATATTTAATTGATTTGAGATTTAAATCTCTTACCTTGCTTTTTTCCATGCCATCAGGAGGGTGCAACTTTTGTAGAAAGAAAATGATGTCCCTGTACAAAGCACATTCTACTAATGGAGGGATGACTTGACCACTTGTATCCGACAACTCAGCCTATTGATTTTCTGAGAAAGTGTTGATGAAATTTACCCCCAAGGATTTGCAATTAGATTCAGCCAACAACCTGACTAAACCTTGACCTTTAACCAATTTGGTGGGCCTTATCTCCAAGTCAAATTCAAGGATTTTAGAAATCCACTTGCTCCTTCTCCCATCTATGTTAGGTTGAATGGGAATCTCCTTAACAGAAGCTAAAAGGACACATGCAATGACCTTTGAATGAAAAACATAGACCCTGAAGGATTTGAGGGCTTTAACTAGAGCATAGGCCTGCTTTTCCATGATGTCATATTTCATCTCTTCATCTCTCAATGCCCTACTGAAAATGACAATGGGTTGTTCAAACCCTTCATCGTTCTTTTTCAAAAAACCATTGCCACTGTGTCAAATGAAGCAAAGGAGAAAATCATAAAATCTTTGGAGTAATTAGGACTGATGAGCAGAGGTGCTTCGGTCACAACCTTCTTTATTTTATTGAAGGAACTACCAGATTCAACAATCCATTTGATTTTACTTCCTTTCCTCAACATGACTGTAATATCCTTCACCAGTTCAACAAAATTAGAGACAAACCTTCTCAGAAAATTAATCTTCCCCAAGAAATACTGAACTTATTTCTTGGATCTAGGGAGTGCTAAGGTTTGGATGGATTCCACCTTGTTGGGATCAATATTTACTCCCTCAGTTGATACTATGTGCCCTGGTAATTTTCCCTCCTTCATAGCAAACAATGACTTCTTGGGATTAAGGGAGAGACCAAATTTTCTGCATTTTTGGAAGACCTTTCTTAGATGATGAAAATGTTCTTTCTCAGTCCTGGAGAAAACTGTAATGTCATCCAGATAAATGACTACAAATTTATCCCTTTCCCCAATAAAGGAGATGTCCATAGCACATTGGAAAGTTTCTCCTGCGTTCATCAATCCAAAGGGCATCTTGGCATACATGAATGTACCCCATGGAGTGGTGAATGTTGTCTTCTCTCTGTCCTCAGGTAAGACATAAATCTGATTGTATCCAGAAAATACGTCAATCATGGACATCCTAGATGCACCTATCACCCTTTACAATATGTGCTCCATTTTCAGCAATGGGTAATTATCTTTATTGGAGCTTCTGTTTAGGTTCCTGAAATCAACACAAAGTCTTATTTCTCCATTATTCTTTCTCACTGGGACCAAGTTGGCCACCCATTCAAAATACCTCAAAGGAACGATAATTTGGGCATCTAAAAGCTTTTCTACCTCTTTCTCTATGATAGACAGCATCATAGGGTTGGTCTGTCTAAGTTTCCGCCTAAATGGCTTGGCCTCTTCCTTTAGTGGGATCTTATGCTCAATGATTCTTGTGTCGTATGTTATGAGATCCTCATAATTCCAACAAACTCCTTTAATAGCTCATCATATTCAACCCTTTGTTCCCTTGACAGAATGCTCGACAACTTGAAAAATTTTGGATCTTTCTCTGTACCAATGTTGCATTCAGTTACATCAGCATCATCAACTGATCCTTTAACTTTCATTGCCACATCATTTCTGTAAAATAGTCTTTCCAAAGGAACTAGTCCCTTCAGAATGTGATTTCTAGGCAACTGAACAATATTGTGATTATCGATTTTGTTCAGGAAAACATCAGCATGAGGATTAGTTTCGGAATCCTGATCTTGATCAATATGTAGTGCAGAAAACTCATCAACAATCTCAAGGAATATTTTGATCTCAATATCATCCTCAAATATTTTCCAATGCTTGACATTGTCAGGTATAGATTGTATGTACTTTACTTCTACATCATACTTGAGTTTTGGTGGCAAAGGGACTCTGAAATTTCTTGTTGAAGCAGACAGAGAATCAACCATGAGGATTTCTTCTCTTGGAATAAATGAAAAGTTGAAAGATAGGAAAAAACTGTCAATAAGGTCCCATAGTTCATTTCAATAACTTATTAGTCTAGGGTGCTTAGCTTGATAAACATTTCTGATCTGATTGACAATTAACTCAACATCCACAAATACTGAAATCTCTTCAATCCCCATATCTTTTGCAGACCTCAAACCTAAGACAAGAGCTTCATACTCTGCCACATTATTGGTAGCTTCAAATTCTAATTTGTATGATAGAGCTATAGTCTCTTGAGAAGGTGAAACAAAAACCACACCAGCACCACCACCTTCCTTATAAGAGGCTCCATCGAAGAACATTTTCCACACAGAGGCGATAGGAGGGGAATTTTTGAAAAATGTAACAGGCCTCTTTTTGATTTCCAGAGGAGGTTCAGGAGCGCCGGTAAGTTGTAGCAAACTAGATCCTAAATATGTGTCAAGAGAAAAGATAGGATGGTTTGTGGGGTTTGCTTCATCACTAATAATTTAGGCCAATTGAGCTTCCCTATAAATTCTTCTATGATCCCCCCAAACAATGGAATGGTAGCATAGGTGAGGTCCATATGCAAAGTTCCCCCTAGCATTTTTATCCAAGATCTAGACAGAAGCATCCTGAATTAGGGGGAACGTCAGCTACCACAATGTCCATGATCACACTTTTCATTGGCAACTGGAATAGAGATATGACCAAGTATTTGATAACCCCAAGGAAATTCAGCTTCCTGGAGTCAATGAATACAGATCATGATAAGCTTTTGTAATCTCTAGACCAAGCTCTTCTATGAAAATCTTAGGCATCAGATTGTGAGATGCCCCTAAATCCATCAAATAGTTGTGCAACACCTTGTCATGTATTTTGAATGAAGTATAGAAGGGAGGGGATGCATTGTCTCTATATTCTACCAAAGGACCTAGGATGACTACAGGCTTCTCATCTTGGAGGTTTACTTAGTCTGTGGAATGAGATGAAGGTTCGGGCTGCAACATTTTGGAGAGGCACCTTTTGAAGTCTTCATGCTTGACTAGCTCTGAAATGGGTATAGGGATTTTAATATTTTGTATTTCATGCTCAAATTTGAAAGAGGAGGGGGCCTTTAGAATTTCTCTCACTTCTATAATAGGAACTTTGACCACTGGTGGGGGGGTCTGTGCCTTCTTTTCCTTATTTCGGTCTGCAATATCTTTAGCCGGTTTTTCTGCTTTGGTAGGTCGGTCAGGGATGTCAGATTTCTCTTCTTTCTATTTGGACCTCAAATTACATCTGTTTGGGCTATTGGCCTTGTCTCCCTTGCTCAACTCATTAAGTTGGCCATCCATGAGAGACTCCTCGTATTTAGATTGAGTCAAATGAGGAAAAGAGGAGGTGTCTCCGAGATAGTGGATTTCTAGGTCAAGGTCTTCTTCCTCCCCTTCATCATCAGTAACAAGATTATTTTGGAGAGGGGTCTAGATCTTCTGGTCGTCTCTATCCCTGTTTCTCTGCTCTCTTGGAAGACTCTGAGGAGCATTGTTAAGTCTCCTGAAATTACCTCCGTTATCAACATTTTGTGAATTTCTATAGTTTTGTCTTCCTTCAAGATTTAATTTCTCCATCTCAACAGACATAGATTTTACTAATTTGGTAAGTTCATCAACTTGAGGATGGAAAACAAAGGACCTAGAGGTTGAAGCTTCAGACCTCCCTTTTCTTATGTATCTGTCAACCTTTCTCCTAAGATTATCAACTGCAAATATATTGGACTCTACTTCAAGGGTTGCATCTTGCA
The DNA here is from genome assembly GCA_009831015.1 of Picea engelmannii. Taxonomy (NCBI): domain Eukaryota; kingdom Viridiplantae; phylum Streptophyta; class Pinopsida; order Pinales; family Pinaceae; genus Picea; species Picea engelmannii. Next base: position 200,242 of record ML777505.1, read on the forward strand.
TATGAGCCAAGGAAGTAGCTCTTCTTTCTCTTAACATGAACACAAATCAGGATAAAAAGTGCTAGCATAAGTAATCTTTGCAGAGGTTTATGTAGGCTTGACCTAAGTGGGGATTTTATTATACATTATATTAAACCTCTTGGAGAAGTCAATAACAGATTCCCCTTCCTCCTTCTTCAGAGATCCAAACTATGTAATATAGTACAGGAGATTCTTTTTGTCTCCCCAATCCTTTAAGAAGGCTTCATTTAGGGCCTCAATCCCGTTAATAGATCTAGGAGGCAAGGCCCTGAACCACTTCCTAGATTCACCATCAAGGCTATGAACAAAAATCCTCATCCATACATCTTCATTCTCTATGGCATGATTATTTGTAAAAATATAAAAGGCTTCAAGGTGTGCCTCTGTAGTTATGTCTCCCTCACCCATGAACTTAGGAAACTTCTTAAGGTAGCCATTCACTGGGAGAGAATTCAGAGGCTAAGGAAAAATAAGAGGGGCATACCTAGTAACTATTATAACTTGCATCCTAGTTCTGGGGGGATTTGCTCCTACCATTGGAGTGTGAACAGGAGGAGAACCAGGAGGAGATGGAGTTCGGACAAGCGATACTGGGGCTGTGCTTCTGGGAGAAAAAGGAAAAGGTTGAGCATTAGGAGATAAATATGAGGGGATAGAGTTAATAGAGGTTTCCCCTTCTGTAACTGCAACAACTCTAATAGGAGGAGGAGTAGGAAAGTCTTCTAAGGTCAAATCTCTCTCCTTCCACTTCACGACTTCGAGGGAGAAAGGGGTGTCAAATCTCTCTCCTTCCAAACCAATAATAGGAGGGGAGAAATCGGCATGAAAACTCCCAAGATTTAAATTTCTTGAAACTCCAACAGTTTGTATAATAGGAGAATCAGAAACAATTACTGGAGTTTGTAAAGAGGGATTATGCAAATTATCAAAAAAACTCGGTACAGCTGTGGAGGTACCTTTTTGAGCGATCTTTCCCTTTCTGATAATTTCCTCTGGGTTAGCTTTGAACGTTGCTAGAGGAAGAAGTGAAGTGGACCACATGTGTCTACTTTTAGGAGTCAAAACTGAAAGAGTGGAGTCTCCATATGGTGGAGTCGCTAGGTGCAGGTTGCAATCTTCAATGGTACTGATGTCTGATGCACCTTCAGAATCAGTAGCTCGTTGTAGTTTTTAACTATGGAAATGTCTTCAATTCATTCCCCAAAAATGGCGCTAGAAATGTTAGCACTAGAAGTCATCTCTAGATTGCGAAAGAGGTAATCTCAGTACCCATCAGGTTATATGTCACGGTTAATGGATTTAAAGAGGTCAAATGGGGCGAACTTAAGAGAATATCGTTTTAACTCATAAAACTGGGGCGGTATGTACAAGAAAATGAGGTCTTGATCAACTTTAGCTAGTAAGTTGTAGTAAGGGTGAGTAGGAGGAATAAATTAAGGAGAATATGTAAAGGCCTGCTCTAGACATCAGGTCTTCCAGCATCCTAAGGAGGAAAAATATGAAAACAAGATCCTCTTGAATTCGAATTTTCAGAAAACTAAAAACGCTATAACTGCATTGCAATCAAACATCAATTACAACACAGTCACCACAATCCATGTGAATCCTTCAATCATGAACATTCAGTATCAGACACAAATAAGATAGAAATAGAAGTTGACTTTCATAAAACAAGAAGTCTCAAATCAAGTTACATCACCAGAGAACCAGAGATTCATTAAAACATTACAATGCGGGAGCTTAGCTCAACCATCGACACCTACAAAATATCAAAATGACTCCTATATACTAAAAAAATATCCGCCACTACTAGCAGAGGTGTGCTCAAGCTTCTCGGTCAGACTGCGAATGCAATCTCCTCTACGCATGCCTTCCCTGTTAGAGGCAATCTCTGCTCTACCGGTCCTTTTCGTCTTTCCATTTATGCAGTGAGACAAGGTCTCAACTACTGCCTCACTTTCATGAACTGTATGCATCGGGATCAGGATGGGCCGGCCTTTGAACTTCACCATCTGGAGCTTTGTTGGACGCTTGCAGGGAGGACTTGGCAAGAAGACATCGACGTTGATGATAGGGAGCTGACGAGATGATTGGGACTGGGTGGGAGCCAAAATGTCATATCATCGCCCGACTTAGGATAAAAACATTTGATGGGTTTTTTGAGCCCTCTTCTTTCATTCTTTCTTCACGAGAATTCCACTTCCTAGGGAAAACACCCCTACGATCAATAATGTGTGCTAACACTTTGGATTAAGTTCCATGAACTGCATATAGGAAAGTGACAAGAAAGAAAGTTGGCTCATCTATATAATTCAAACACTGCAAGCGATTGGACATATATTTTGCGAATATCAAAGCCAGTATCGACATCAACAAAGACAAGTCGATTGAAGATTCAAAAACAATTTCCAATTAAACTTGCATGTGCACGTACAATCCATATATTGCAAGGACTAACACTTGATAATGTTCCATTTCAGCCTGCTGGAATTCAGATACATGGACTTGTATACACAACACTTTCCCATGTCAGAAGCATAGACTCCTTGTATTTTCTAAGTCCTCTTACAAAAGATAACTTCAAAGTCAAACATAAAGTTGATATTGAAATGGATCGCCTCAGGACTACCACAAAATGGAAACTACAGTATGATTACAAATCCATACAAACAAATTCATCTATATCAATTCTCTCGCTTAATACACGCAACTTACATGCACACATGGATGATATACTCAATGCCTATGATACAATGCAATCTGATATTCTATGCTTGCAGGAAACATACATGGCATTATGCATGCAAAACAAACAATTTCCAAATCACAATTGCATATCAAGTTACATTACACATGGGGTGATGATATTGGTGAAAAAACATGTACCAATTTTGCACCATATACATTTCGAAGAAAACAATGTTGAGATGGTGCTTGCAAAGATATTTTTCCATGGAACAAAAATTACAATACTGAATCTTTATGTTTCTCCCCATGCAACATTCTCCAACATACTAAATGTTATTTCCAATGCATTAGGTCATTTCCATCTAAACGGACCCAGTGTGCTTGTAGGAGACTTCAATATTGACATGCTACAAAATAATTCCAGACCAAAAGAATTGGAAAACTACATGTGCAAATACAGTCTCCGCTTTATTTTGAACAACACAAGCCATGTGAAAAACACACTTATTGACCATGTGTGGTCAAATGTGCCCATTCCTCAATACAACATCTTTATCTTAGACACATATTGGCATGATCATGATACAATTGGTATTGCACTTGAATTATGAAATATACATCAAACATATTGCAAAGTCATAATTCTATGTTTCAAAGCATATATGTATAGCTTGTTGCCAAAAAAAAAAAAAAAAACTATCCAGCTTCTTAGTTTCCCTTGGTTTGTACACATACTAGTCTGATCACCACACAGTTGGTGTTGCACTTGAATTATGAAATATACATCAGGCATATTGTAGAATCATATTTGTATGATTCAAACCATATCTGTGTATCTTGTTGCAGAAATTCGAGATATCCAACTTCTTAGTTTCCCCTGGTTTGTAATTTCTTTTTGGTCACATATCAACTTATGTTAATGTCTGTTTTGTTTTGTAATTTTGTTCATAGAAAGAAACATGAAAACTAGACATTGCAAAGAAATCCTAACCAAGAATGTAGAATATTCCATGCAAAGGTGCATTTTTTCTACTCGTGTTCCATATCCAATATTTTTTCGTTTACTCTGTCTGTATTTGTTGAACTGGTTTGTAGCTCTATTTTTTCCCCTCCTTGGAAACTCCATATCTTCCTGTACATTGACTTGTCTTCATGTCAATTATATTTTCTGTGCTTCTATCTTGAAATAAATAAATTTGTACTCCATATTTTCTTTTCATGTGTTCCTACGTAACAATTTGATTTCATGTCGGTTCTTACCTCCTTTTCTTTTCCATGTTCTATACTTAGTCGTTCTCCCCTTTTTTTCTTCCCCTCTATTATCCATTTCTGATTCTATACGTAGTCCCATGTCTATGATCACGGGTTCCCAGGACGATGGAGTAGCATATTTCATGTCCATCTATATCTCTACATCACGAGTCCAACTGACCGTCGTTCATTTTCATAGTTCGTGAATTTTATGGCCGCTGATTCTTGCGTAGGCACCATCGAACTCTCATGCCCCATGTGCGTGTGTTGGCAGCACCACAATATTTTTACCTTTTAAATCGACAAAGAAAAATATTTGTAGCTACCTACTCTTTGTCACAAGTATTGTTGTTTGAAGGTGAATTTTCGGCTGTAAGAGGTCATGTCGATTGTTCTTTTTCTTTTCGTTTTCATGCTTCATTCATGACTGAAAGCATGAATGAAGCGTTATGATCGTAATGTGAATTGTATCTAAGTCTTATGTCTCAAGAAGGGTTGATGTTCTTACAAATCTTTTAATGAGTATTGTTTGCTTTGAAGTCTATCATATATCAATAAAACCTTTGTTATAAGTTGCTCATTCGATTATGAGATATATATTGAGTTTTTGATAATACACCAAGAATTGATTGCAATTAGACTATGTTTTCATTTCATTATGATTCTTGGTAGATTTTTTTTCTTGTCATTATGCTTTGGTTTGTAAAACATATCTTCTCCTAACCTTAGAAAATCAACTCCACCCTTTACACAATGATGAGAGTCGAATGCACCCAGTCGTACCTTGTACTCTGTTGGAGGTGGCAATCTGAAATCGATAGATCCATCATTTCAAGTTAAGTCTTGGGCTTCGTTCTGTACTCTTGGAAATTCATTACACAAAACATCTGATTTTCATATGAAACCCCTCATGCCTTCATTTAATTGCGCTAGGGTAATAGTGGTTTTTATTCCTTTGGTTTTTTCCCTGGTTTCTTTTGTGTTTGAAACCCTTCATGCTTACAGTGATTTATGACTGCCTTCGTGACTGCTTGTCTGAATCCATATGGCCCCTGTTGTCTATGTCAAACCAAATGGCTCCCAAACCTTACTTCTATATGATGATGCTAGTGAAGACCTTAAGAGTCAGGGTTGGCTTGAGTTTCTCAAGAAATTCCAAGGTTACAACTTGCAAGAAGCCCAGGAGTTCACCCTCTCTTTTGATGGATGTCTAGCCAAAGTGGGTGATGTTCAAATCGAAATCACTGAGGAATTTTTGAGCCAGGCAACAGGTCTTCCCCTTAACGGGAAAAAATGGTTTAATAATTCCAAGTTGGAGGAGGTTCTGTGGAGTTTGTTCTTTACCTCTCAGAAAATCTAGTGCTGTGAAAAAGGTATGCCTATATCTTTGTTAAAGACTATGTGGCATAGTTTATTGGCAGTTTTAAGACAGTTCGTTACATGTGAAGGTCGCTTCGGCCTCGTTTTTCTTTACCACATAAGACTATTAATTAATTTCATTGGTTTCCAGTTGAACATGCCATTTTACTTATTGAGAAGTTTATATAAAATGGCTAAGAGGTATAAAAGGTAGAGTTTGAATTCCAGTTTATTCCACCATGGGTTGATTAGGATGTTGTTAGTCCATCATTTGAAATTATAGGGCGACGATTGGGATACTTTCCTATCTTCCAATGGATTTGTGACATCCAACCCATTAGAGGTTCATGTGGTTGATAAGCCTATGTTGGAAAAACCCCCTGTCCCTTCCAGTGACAGACCAGTTTTCTTATCCAAAGAACCGATGATAGGGCCACGCTTGATGAGCCTATGTTCGAGTAGCAGGATGTTGACCCTAGGATCATTGAATCTCCTGAGCGTGAGAAGGATGTTTTCCCTGATACTGTGGCAAAGAATCCCAATAAACGCTCACACAAACTGCCAAGGAAGAATCCAGACTTTGGGTTTAATAACAAAAGAGTTGGGAGATTAATCTCAAGGAGTTTACAGAATAAAATGAAAGCTCATGTGAGATCGATCAAAGCGATCGAGGTCCATTAGAGATTTGATTCTGAGATCAAAAAGTTCTTGAAGGAGGAAGATCCAACTTACCATATATTGAATACCAGTCAGACTTATGATTTTGAAGATAATTTGCCACCATTACTGAAACATAATGAAGATTTCCCAGGGATCAAACTCATTCAAAAACCCATAGTAGACAATGGAAGCATTTTGACGCACAATTATATGTCTCCTCAACCAACTGTTCCAGATCCACAGTGTGAGGTGTGTTTACTTTGGATAGACAAGTATTACATAGATGTCCCCTTCCTTCAAGCGAAGATCAAGACCCTCATAGCTCAGATTGACTCATCAACAAGTGAAAACCACAGATTCAAGTTCAATGCACAAAGGCAAGAAAAACACTTGAAAAGAACTGGAAATGGAATAATAAAAAATGTTGAGTGTGTCAAAGCAGTGATTAACTCTGAGGTTTTATGAGCCGAATTTAGCATTCAGTTGAAAGGATATCGTGTAGCTTGTGGTGATCTAATGAGATGGATCATTTATGGGCTTATTAGCCATTTCTTTGGCTCATTTTGTAAATAGAAACAAACCTTTTATAATTTTGGGAGATACAGTTTGATATTGAGTGGTTTTATCACCCTCTATTTTTGTAATTAGTAAATCATCTTGGGATTTGATCCTATCTTAGAAGATAGGATGCTTAGTTTGCCTAAACTCTTTAAATACTTCAGATTTTTGTAATGAAGACATCTTAGCCTGGGGCTGAAGGTGGATGATTAATTCACAAACTTGAATGGAACAGAAATTTGCATTTCAACTTTAGCTTCCTGTAAATGGTGTTTTCATTTGTAGTTTGTTTATTCTGATAAACTAATAGTTTTTTGATAGCTTTAGACTTCAAAATCTGTTATGTTTTTGGGATAATTCTTTTTAAGTATCATCCATATTTGATGCTTCAGATATTAAATAGAGTGATCATTTATTCAGCTCAAATGACAAGATTTCTCTTTAATTTTTAGTTGAATGATTAAATGCAACGTTGTTAAAATTAGATTTATCTCAATGTAATTGCTTGCAATCATAAGATCACAGTAAATATTTGTATCATTCTTTCTGTTATTAAAACTCAACCGTCAACACATTGTTCTGCATTTATTTAGAACAATTTTAAGGTTTATTGCAGGTTTCCCTCTTGGACAAGGTGCTTGGATGTTCTCTAATCGTACAGATGTTTGGATGCTTATCGTTAGCTCGCTAACAGGTTAGCTCATTTTTTTTTTTTTGTCGTTTATTCATCACTGAAACTCAAATATATGGTTTGGATTTTGACCATCCACATACTTTTGTTTCATATTATTTTTTCTTATTAGTTTAGATTGATAAAGAAAAAACGAAAAAAATATCTTATGTGCTTTCTCTATCTACTTTTTCAAAGCAGTCATTTTTTCTACATTGAGTCTTTGTAATTTTAGATTAAAACTTGCAGTGTGTATACCATGTACATAAATAAGATAAGTAAATCTTCTATTTAAATATATCTACAGTAGTTATGTCATACGTATGTACATATATATAGTAATCAATAATTTGTTAGTTATTTCATTCTTTTTATTTGTTTCTTTAGGACTTTTAGATTCACTAATAGAGCCATTAAACCCATCAGAACGAGTTACACCAAACGACTTGGGTTATTTGGACAACCCCGGACCAGACTCATTCTTCCAATTGAAGAACGATCATTTTCGCCTGTCAACAAATGGCGCTAGAAGGAGGGCCAGCCTAACAAGATGGCCTTGTAGGAGCCTTTATTTCAAATGTATTCAATTTCCCCATGGCTCCCCAAATCACTGTGTTGGAACATGCTTTCCACTTCTCACTTTCCGAGGTTGGGTTAGATTGTTCGCGCTCACTTTCCGAGGTCGAGTTAGATGTTGGTTTAAATCTTTTTAGGCTAATTCTATTTATTCTTTTTTCTAAGTTTGTAATTGAGCTTTTATCAAATTTTAACAACTATGATTATGATAAATTATGTGAAGAATTAAGTCGGTTAAGGAAAGAAAATGGTGAATGATTCAATGATTTTGCAATTAGGTTCATTCATGTTTGTAATAGATTCTCGTTGAAAGAAATGTCTCTTATTAATGAATGGTTCGAATATCTCATTTCTCTCTCAGACAAGCAAGATCAATTAATTGTTAACCAATCTGAATTGAGCACTAACACTCAATCTCAAGATGGTTCAAATTTTGATGTTGATCTTGAAGATTTTGAAGCACCACAATTTTTGTCAACTTCTTTCATTTTGGAAAATCATGAGCAGAATCATATTTTACAAAATGCAATTGTCACCTCTAGTCATTCTTTGTCAACGATGTCTCCTCCTGTCGAAGAAGGAACCTTGACTTTAAAAGACGGTAGTTGTCACACTCTCATAGATTTTATATTTGTTTCTAAAGTAAGGGAGGTCGAGTGTAAAGTTGATAATCACGTGGATGATAAATTTTCCCCTAATTTAGTTGAACAGATCCATCATCAATCAATGGGAGACAAAATCATTAGGCAATCTTCTATCTCTAGTGATTTTCTTTCAAATTTTCCCTTACACAATGAACCAAATGATCTCTTAGAAACTGTCTCGTATTCTTTGAAAGAGAATACAAGAGAGGTTGATTAGTTTATACAAGGAGAGGGGACAAAACCAGATTTCGAAACGCATATACCTATCATTTCAAGAGATGCATTATGTCTCCTTAATTCTTCTACATATTATTCCTTGCACCCTAATAATTTTTATCCTAATGTTGTGCGATTGCATGTTCCATATTACCTTAGAGAGAATTCAACATTATATAATCAGGTACAAAAAGATTACCAAATGGAAGATAAAGAGGGAAATAATTCTGCCCATGAACATATTAATTTTTATTCTCATCAATTATCTGTGGGTAAATTAAGAAATGATTTGAAAGAGTCCCAAATTGCATCTTCCATTGATACATCCCAATTTGTGTTTCGAGAAGGATCTAAACTTTTCCATGATCAATTATTTGAGGTTGAAAAATATAATCAGCCAAATATTACTACCAATGACGATTATTCAAAAATGTTGGCCGTTCCATCTAGTTCACCTCAAATAGTTAACCTTGAAATATCTAATCTCAATGGAAAGTTTCAAGAGAATGAAAAACTTATTTTCAAATAAAGAATCATGATAAGTTCTCGCCCTCTTGGTCCGACCTTTCTACATGATTCTTTCCTTGATAGTCTAATACTTTATTCTCACTAGGAATATTTGTCACATGTGAATTCTTTCGAACAATCCCATGTCAGTAATTGCATGTATCATGATAGTATTGTAGATTGGTTGGAGTATTCATATCTCAAAAAGTTTCTAGGGAATGGTAAGATTATCTTCACTTTATTTAGAGATCAAGGAGGTAACTTTAACACACTCATTTTATATCCTTTAGATGGAGAAAATATGGGACGAAAGGAAAATTGTTAGGAGGACGGGGCATTTCGATTTAGGCCGATGGTTATGTCAAGACCCCATAACTCTCAGAAGCTTCATTATCTCTTTTTTTCATATTTTTGTAACCCATATAATGAAAAAATTGTCGAATGGCTGGAGGATTCATACAATAAGAATGTTCAAGGGAATGGTAAGATCATGCTTGCCTTGTTTTTAAATGATGACGATAAAGGTGAGTATGATATATTTTTGTTATTTTTCAATATACTACCATTCTTTTTAGTAATATGTGATTTTGTATCCATTGCAGGATTGGAGTTACTCCGATGGCTGCATTGGAAGCATGACTTCACGTAGTATTCTGATTTGTTTGGTAGTTAGAGTAGTTTTAGGAGTAGGTTTTCTTTTATTTATATTTCTCACTATTTCTCTTTGTAATAATGTAGTCATGAACACAAGTAGGCGCACCAAGAGAACCATAATCTGACTATTGTTAGGGAAGTCTTCTTGATCCTTTTCTCTCTGCTTTTCGTTGAATATTTCTTTTTAAAGTCACAGTATTATTATGAAAATTTTCAATGGAAAGTAAAGAGATAAATAAATCTGAACTGTAAATTCAATCCTGACCCAAGGTACCACGAGTAGGACTGCATTCACATCAATGAGGATTTTTCTATTTTCTTTCAGTCTCTCAAGAGATATTTCATGTGATGTTTTCAGATCCACCTTTGTACATATTTTTTCTTCTTTGATTTACTTTTGTTTTCTGATTTTGGTTCTTTTTATTTTTTCTTGTTTTCGTTGCTTTCTGGTTAAAACATGCATGTATCATAGTTTAGTTCAAGGAGGGAAACCAGAATTCCTCATCTTAAACAATAGCCAAGGTCTGTCAGAGCATCAATTGATGTAATTTTCCTGAAACAAAGACTAGCTAAAGAAGTTTTTCTGTTCATAATAGATTTCATGGTTTCACTTTATAATTATGAGCAGACACGATTATCATTAAAAGGTTTTTACACTGTCCCTTCTTTTAAAGAAAGAAACTCAAGTATGCCTTCCTATCCTCGAAAAATTAGTTTCAACAAGAAACTGAATTCAGATCATAATGAAGGTGATTAAGAAAAATGTAAAGGCTGGAAAATAATAAATGTGCCAAAGATTGAAATTTCCAGCATCACCTTGCTCTTCTGAATATTTATAAATTATATCAGATTGTGCATAATTTTCTTGAGAGTTGTGGGAAGTGTTTGTATACCCAGTGGGATACTAAACAGGTCTACTGGAAGCGGGTAAATGCATGCATGATGCCAAGAAAACTTCATCGGGGTATTGAATAGGCCTGCTGGTAGTGAAGCAATGTTGAGTTCAAGAAAATTATCAAGTATAAAATTTCGATATTTGCCTCTCATTCTAAACTAAAATTCTTGGATAGGGTAGAGGCATCAAAGTGGGTTAATTGACATCCCTTCCAAGGCTATGGACACCTCCTGGCAGCAGTGGCCCTGTCAACAGTATCAGAGCCATTGACTTGAGCATCGTTTCTCTCATTTTTAAAATTTGTCACCAGATTTCATTTTAACAGGAAGATATTTGAGACTGGAATGTGTAAGGATCCTTGGAATGCTTGACGTCCTTCAGCTGTCTCTGATCTGTAATCTTTCTAAATTTTTCTAACATGAACCTGTCAGTGGTGCAGAGATAATTGCTTTTCCCAGTAAGTCACCATTGTTGGAAGCTCCACAATATTTTTACCTTTTAAATCGACAAAGAAAAATATTTGTAGCTACCTACTCTTTGTCACAAGTATTGTTGTTTGAAGGTGACTTTTCAGCTGTAAGAGGTCGTGTCAATTGTTCTTTTTCTTTTCGTTTTCATGCTTCATTCATGACTAAAAGTATGAATGAAGCATTATGATCGTAATGCAAATTGTATATAAGGCTTATGTCTCAAGAAGGGTTGATATTCTTACAAATATTTTAATGAGTATTGTTTTCTTTGAAGTCTATCATATATCAATAAAACCTTTGTTATAAGTTGCTCATTCGATTATGAGATATATCTTGAGTTTTTGATAATACACCAAGAATTCATTGCAATTAGACTATGTTTTCATTTCGTTATGATTCTTGGTAGATATTTTTTCTTGTCATTATGCTTTGGTTTGTAAAACATCTCTTTTCCTAACATTAGAAAATCAACTCCACCCTTTACACAATGATGAAATTAGAATGCACTCAGTCGTACCATGTACTCTATTGGAGGTGGAAGTATGAAATCGATAGATCCATCATTTCAAGTTAAGTCTTGGGATTCGTTTTATACTCTTGGAAATTCATTACACAAAACGTCTGATTTTCATATGAAACCCCTCGTGCCTTCATTTAATCGTTCTAGGGTAATAATGGATTTTATTCCTTTGGTTTTTTCCCTGGTTTCTTTTGTGTTTGAAACCCTTCATGCTTACAATGATTTATGTCTGCCTTCGTGACTGCTTGTGTAAATCCATATGGCCCCTGTCATCCATGTCGAACCAAATGGCCACAAAACCTTGCTTTTGTATGACGATGTGAGTGAAGACCTTAAGAGTTAGGGTTGGCTTGAGTTTATTAAGAAATTCCAAGGTTACAACTTGCAAGCAGCCCAGGAGTTCGCCCTCTCTTTTGATGGATGTTGAGCCAAAGTGGGTGATGTTCAAATCGAAATCACCGAGGAATTTTTGAGCCAGGCAACAGGTCTTCCACTTAACAGTAAAAAATGGTTTAATAATTCCAAGTTGGAGGAGGTGTCGTGGAGTTTGTTCTTTACCTCTCAAAAAATCCACTGTTGTGACAAAGGTATGCCTATATCTCTGTTAAAGACTATGTGGCACGGTTTATTGGCAGTTTTAAGACTGTTCATTACATGTGAAGGTTGCTTCGGCCTCGTTTTTCTTTACCACATAAGACTGTTAATGAATTTCATCGGTTTCCAGTTGAACATGCCATTTTACTTATTGAGAAGTTTATATAAAATGGCTAAGAGGTATAAAAATCAAAGTTTGAATTCCAGTTTATTCCACCATGGGTTGATTAGGATGTTGTTAGTCCATCATTTGAAATTGACGGGCGATGATTGGGATACTTTGCTATCTCGCAATGGCTTGTTACATCCAAACCTGCAAAGGTTCATGTGGTTTATAAGCCTATGTTTGAAAAACACCTTGTCCCTTCGAGTGACAGGCCCGTTTTCTTATCCAAAGAACCCTGTGATAGGGTTGCACTCGATGAGCCTATGTTCGAGCAGTAGGATGTTGACCCTAGGATCATTGAATCTCTTGAGCATGAGAATGATGTTTTCCCTAATACTGTGGCAAAGAACGCCAATAAATGCTCACACAAACTATCAAGGAAGAATCCAGACTTAGGGTTTAATAACAAAAGAGCTGGGAGATTAATCTCAAGGAGTTTACGGAATAAAATGAAAGCTCATGTGAGCTCAATCAAAGCGATCGAGGTCCATGAGAGATTTGATTCTGAGATCGAAAAGTTCTTGAAGGAGGAAGACCCAACTTACCATAAATTGAATACAAGTCAGGCTTACGATTTTGTAGATAATCAGCCACAATGCCTAAAACATAACGAAGATTTCCCAGGGATCAAACTCAGTCAAAAACCCACAGTGGACAATGGAAGCGTTTTGACGCACAATCATATGTCTCCTCAACCAACTGTTCAAGATCCACGGTGTGAGGTGTGTTTAATTTGGATAGACAAGTATTACACAGATGTCCCCTTCCTTCAAGCAAAGATCAAGACCCTCATAGCTCATATTGACTCATCAACAAGTGAAAACCACAGACTCAATTTTAGTGCACAAAGGCAAGGAAAACGCTTGAAAAGAACTGGAAATGTCATAATAAAAAATGTTGAGTGTGTCAAAGAAGTGATTAACTCTGAGGTTTTATGAGATGAATTTTCATTCAGTTGAAAGGATATCGTGTAGCTTGTGGTGATCTAATAAGATGGAGCATTTATGGGCTTATTACCCATTTCTTTGTCTCATTTTGTAAACAGAAACAAACCTTTTATAATTTTGGGTGATACAGTTTGATATTGAGTGGTTTTATCACCCTCTATTTTTGTAATTAGTAAATCATCTTGGGATTTGTTCCTATCTTAGAATATAGGCTGCTTAGTTTGCCTAAACTCTTAAAATACTTCAGAGTTTTGTAATGAAGACATCTTAGCCTGGGGTTGAAGGTGGACGATTAATTCAGAAACTTGAATGGAACAAAAATTTGCATTTCATCTTTAGCTTTGTGTAAATGGTGTTTTCATTTGTAGTTTGTTTATTCTGATAAACTAATGGATTTTTTATATCTTTAGACTTCAGAATCTGTTATGTTTTTGGGATAATTCTTTTTAAATATCGTCCATATTTGATGCTTCATATATTAAACAGAGTGATCATTTATTCAGCTCAAATGACAGGATTTCTCTTTAATCTTTAGTTGAATGATTAAATGCAACGTTGTTACAATTAGATTTATCTCAATGTAATTGCTTGCAATCATAAGATCACAACAACTATTTGTATCATTCTTTCTATTATTAAAACTCAACTGCCAACACATTGTTTTGCATTTATTCATAATGGTTTTAAGGTTCATTGTAGGTTTCCCTCTTGGACAAGGTGGTTAGATGTTCTCTAATCGTACAGATGTTTGGATTCTTATCGTTAGCTCGCTAACAGGTTAGTTCATTTATTTATTTTTGTTGTTTATTCATCACTGAAACTAAAATATATGGTTTGGATTTGGACCATTCACATACTTTTGTTTCATAGTATTTTTTTTTATTAGTTTAGATTGATAAAGAAAAAACAAAGAAAATATCTTATGTTCTTTCTCTATCTACTTTTTCAAAGTAGTGATTTTTTCTACATTGAGTTTTTGTAATTTTAGATTAAAACTTGTAGTGTGTATACCATGTACATAAATAAGATAAGTAAATCTGTTATTTAAATATATCTACAATAGTTACGTCATATGTATGTACATATATATAGTAATCAATAATTTGTTAGTTATTTCATTCTTTTTATTTGTTTCTTTAGGACTTTTAGATTAGCTAACAAATCCATTAAACTCGTCAGAACGAGTTACACCAAACGGCTTGGGTTATTTGGACAACCCCAGACCGGACTCGTTCTTCCAATTGACAGACGGTCATTTTCGCCAGTCAACAAATGGCGCTAGAAGGAGGGCCAGACTGACAAGATGGCCTTGTAGGAGCCTTTATTTCAAATGTATTAAATTTCCCCATGCCTTTCCAAATCACTGTGTTGGAACATGCTTTCCACTTCTCACTACCAGTTATTCCCAACAAGACAACTAACCTCTTTTCAGAACTCACCTTTGATGGTGAAGGGAACACATCTGCAGTAGACCATATTTCTAAATTTCTTTATAAATGTTTAAGACATAAGATCATTGATCCTAATGTCACATGCAGATTGTCGCCCTCACTTTCCGAGGTTGGGTTAGATGTTGGTTTAAATCTTTTCAGGATAATTCTATTTATTCTTTTTCTGAGTTTGTAATTGAGTTTTTATCAAATTTTAACAACTATGATTATGATGAATTAAGTGAAGAATTAAGTCACTTAAGGAAAGAAAATGGTGAATCACTCAATGATTTTGCAATTAGGTTCATTCATGTTTGTACTAGATTCTCGTTGAAAGAAATGTCTCTTATTAATGAATGGTTTGAATATCTCATTTCTCTCTCAGACAAGCAAGATCAATTAATTGTTAACCAATCTGAAATAAACACTAACACTCAATCTCAAGATGGTTCAAATTTTGATGTTGATCTTGAAGATTTTGAAGCACCGCAATTTTTGTCAACTTCTTTCATTTTGGAAAATCATGAGCAGCATCATATTTTACAAAATGCAATTGTCACCTCTAATCATTCTTTGTCAACGATGTCTCCTCCTATCGAAGAAGGAACCTTGACTTTAAAAGACAGCAGTTGTCACACTCTCATAGATTTTATATCTGTTTCTAAAGTAAGGGAGGCTGAGTGTAAAGTTGATAATCACGTGGATGATAAACTTTCCCCTAATTTAGTTGAATAGATCCATGATCAATCAATGGGAGACAAAATCATTAGGCAATCTTCTATCTCTAGTGATTTTCTTTCAAATTTTCCCTTACACAATGAACCAAATGATCTCTTAGAAACTGTCTTGTATTCTTTGAAAGAGAATACAACAGAGGTTGATCATTTTATACAAGGAGAGGGGACAAAACCAGATTTCAAAATGCATATACCTATCATTTCAAGA
The DNA here is from genome assembly GCA_009831015.1 of Picea engelmannii. Classification (NCBI taxonomy): domain Eukaryota; kingdom Viridiplantae; phylum Streptophyta; class Pinopsida; order Pinales; family Pinaceae; genus Picea; species Picea engelmannii. The sequence continues at coordinate 216,013 of ML777505.1, forward strand.
GATGCATTCTGTCTCCTTAATTCTTCTACATATTATTCCTTCTACCCTGATATTTTTTATCGTAATGTTGTGTGATTGCATGTTCCATATTACCATGGAGATAATTCAACATTACATAATTAGGTGCAAAAAGATTACCAAATGGAAGATAAAGAGGGAAATAATTCTTCCCATGAACATATTAATTTTTATTCTCATCAATTATCTATGGGTAAATCAAGAAATGATTTGAAAGAGTCCCAAATTGCATCTTCCATTGATACATCCCAATTTGTGTTTCGAGAAGGATCTAAATTTTTCCATGATCAATTATTTGAGGTTGAAAAATATAATCAACCAAATATTACTACCAATGATGATTATTCAAAAATATTGGTCGTTCCATCTAGTTCACCTCAAATAGTTAACCTTGAAATATCTAAGCTCAATGGAAAGTTGTAAGATCATGCTTGCCTTGTTTTTAAATGATGACGATAAAGGTGAGTATGATATATTTTTGTCGTTTTTCAATATACTATCATTCTTGTTAGTAATATGTGATTTTGTTTCCATTGCAGGATTGGAGTTACTCTGATGCCTACATTGGAATCATGACTTCATGTAGTATTCTGATTTGTTTGGTAGTTAGAGTAGTTTTAGGAGTAGGTTTTCTTTTAGTTTTATTTCTCACTGTTTATGTTTGTAATAATGCAGTCATGAACACAAGTAGGCACACCAAGAGAACCATAATATGAATGTTGTCAGGGAAGTTCGCTTGATCCTTTACTCTCTGCTTTTAGTTGAATATTTCTTTTTAAAGCCGCAGTATTATTATGAAATTTTTAAATGGAAAGTAAAGAGATAAATAAATCTGAACTATAAATTCAATCCTGACCGAAGGTACCATGAGTAGGACTGCATTCACATCAATGAGAATTTTTCTATTTTATTTCAGTCTCTCAAGAGATATTTCGTGTGATGTTTTCAGATCCACCTTTGTACATATTTTTTCTTCTTTGGTTTACTTTTGTTTTTTGATTTTGGTTCTTTTCATTTTTGCTTGTTTTCATTGCTTTCCGGTTAAAACATGCCTGTATCACAGTTTAGTTCAAGGAGGGAAACCAGAATGCCTCATCTAAACATCAGTCAAGGTCTGTCAGAGCATCAATTGATGTAATTTTCCTGAACCACAGACTAACTAAAGAAGTTTTTCCGTTCATAATAGATTTCATGGTTTCACTTTATAATTATGAGCAGACACAACTATCATTAAAATATTTTTACGTTGTCCCTGCTTTTAAAGAAAGGAAATCAAGTATGCCTTCCTGTCCTTGAAAACTTAGTTTCAATAAGAAACTAATTTCAGATCACAATGAAGGTGATTAAGAAGAATTTAAAGTCTGGAAAATAATAAATGTGCCAAAGACTGGAATTTTCACCATCACCCCGCTCTTCTGAATATCTATAAATTATATCAGATTGTGAATAATTTTCCCAAGAGTTGTGGGAAGTGTTTGTAAACCCACCAGGATACTGAAAAAGTCTACTAGAAGCGGGTAAATGCATGCATGATGCCAAGAAAAATTCGTTGGGGTAGTGAATAAGCCTGCTGGCAGCGAAGCAATGTCGGGTTCAAGGAAATTATTAGGTATAAAATTTCGATATTTGCCTCTCATTCTAAACTGAAATTCTTGGACAGGGTAGAGGCGTCAAAATGGGTTAATTGACATCCCTACCAAGGCTATGGACACATGTTGGCAGCAGTGGCCCTGTCAACAGTATCGAAGCCATTGACTTGAACATCGTTGCTCTTATTTTTAAAATTTGTCACCAGATTTCATTTTAACGGGAAGATATCTGAGAATGGAATGTGTAAGGATCCTTGGAATGCTTGATGTCCTTCAGCTGTCTTTGATCTATAATCTTTCTAAATGTTCCTAACATGAACTCATCGATGGTGTAGAGATAATTGCTTCTCCCAGTAAGTCACCATTGTTGGCAGCTCCACAATATTTTTACATTTTAAATCGACAAAGAAAAATCTTTGTAGCTACCTACTCTTTTTCACAAGTATTGTTGTTTGAAGGTGACTTTTTGGCTGTAAGAGGTCGTGTTGATTTTTCTTTTTCTTTTTGTTTTCATGATTCATTCATGACTGAAATCATGAATGAAGCATTATGATCGTAATGCGAATAGTATCTAAGGCTTATGTCTCGATAAGGGTTGATGTTCTTACAAATATTTTAATGAGTATTGTTTGCTTTGAAGTCTATCATATATCAATAAAACCTTTGTTATAAGTTACTCATTCGATTATGAGATATATCTTGAGTTTTTTACAATACACCAATAATTGATTGCAATTAGACTATGTTTTCATTTCGTTATGATTCTTGGTAGATCTTTTTTCTTGTCATTATTCTTTATTTTGTAAAATATCTCTTCTCGTAACCTTAGAAAATCAACTCCACCCTTTACACAATGATGACATTTGAATTCACCTGGTCGTACCCTGTACTCTGTTGGAGGTGGCAGTTTGAAATCGATAGATCCAACATTTCAAGTTAAGTCTTGGGCTTCGTTCTGTACTCTTGGCAATTCATTACACAAAACATTTGATTTTCGTATGAAACCCCTCATGCCTTCATTTAATCGCGCTAGGGTAATAGTGGGTTTTATTCCTTTGTTTTTTGCATTGGTTTCTTCTGTGTTTGAAACCCTTCATGCTTACAACGATTTATGTCTGCCTTTGTGACTGCTTGTTTGAATCCATATGGCCCCTGTCATCCGTGTCGAACCAAATGGCTCCCAAACCTTAATTTTGTATGACGATGCAAGTGAAGACCTTAAGAGTCAGGGTTGGCTTGAGTTTCTTAAGAAATTCCAAGTTTACAACTTGGAAGCAGCCCAGTAGTTCGCCCTCTCTTTTGATGGATGCCGAGCCAAAGTGGGTGATGTTCAAATCGAAATCACCGAGGAATTTTTGAGCCAGGCAAGAGGTCTTCCACTTAACAGGCAAAAATGGTATAAGAATTCCAAGTTGGAGGAGGTGTCGTGGAGTTTGTTCTTTACCTCTTAGAAAATCCAGTGTTGTGAAAAAGGTATGCCTATATCTCTATTAAAGACTAGGTGGCATGGTTTATTGGCAGTTTTAAGATAGTTCATTACATGTGAAGGTCGCTTTGGCCTTGTTTTTATTTACCACATAAGACTATTAATGAATTTCATCGATTTCCAGTTGAACATGCCATTTTACTTATTGATAAGTTTATATAAAATGGCTAAGAGGTATAAAAGGCAGAGTTTGAGTTCTAGTTTATTCCACCATGGGTTGATTAGGATGTTGTTAGTCCATCATTTGAAATTATAGGGTGATGATTGGGATACTTTCCTATCTCGCAATGGATTTGTTACATCCAACCGTGCAGAGGTTCATGTGGTTGATAAGCCTATGTTGGAAAACCCCCCTGTCGCTTCCAGTGACAGACTAGTTTTCTTATCCAAAGAACCCTGTGATAGGGCCGCGATCGATGAGCCTATGTTCAAGTAGCACGATGTTGACCCTAGGATCATTGAATCTCCTGAGCGTGAGAAGGATGTTTTCCCTAATACCGTGGCAAAGAATGTCAATAAACACTCACACAAACTGTCAAGGAAGAATCCAGACTTAGGGTTTAATAACAAAAGAGATGGGAGATTAATCTCAAGGAGTTTATGAAATAAAACGAAAGCTCATGTGAGCTCGATCAAAGAGATCAAGGTCCATGAGAGCTTCGATTTTGAGATCGAAAATTTCTTGAAGGAGGAAGACCCAACTTACCATAAATCGAATACCAGTCAGACTTACGATTTTGTAGATAATCTTCCACCATGCCTGAAACATAACGAAGATTTCCCAGGGATCAAACTCAGTCAAAAATTCATAGTGGACAATGGAAGCGTTTTGACGCACAATCATATGTCTCCTCAACCAATTGTTCCAGATCTATAGTGTGATGTGTGTTTACTTTAGATAGAGAAGTATTACACAGATGTCCCCTTCCTTCAAGCAAAGATCAAGACCCTCACAACTCAGATTGACTCATCAACAAGTGAAAACCACAGACTCAAGTTCAGTGCACAAAGGCAAGAAAAATGCTTGAAAAGAACTAGAAATGTCATAATAAAAAATGTTGAGTGTGTCAAAGCAGTGATTAACTCTGAGGTTTTATGAACCGAATTTATCATTCAGTTGAAGGGATATCGTGTAGCTTGTGGTGATCTAATGAGATGGATCATTTCTGGGCTTATTATCCATTTCTTTGGCTCATTCTGTAAACAAAAACCAACCTTTTATAATATTGGGAGATACAATTTGTTATTGAGTGGTTTTATCACCCTCTATTTTTGTAATTAGTAAATCATCTTGGGATTTGATCCTATCTTAGAAAATAAGACGCTTAGTTTTTCTGAACTCTTTAAATACTTCAGATTTTTGTAATGAAGACATCTTAGCCTGGGGCTGAAGGTGGACGATTAATTCACAAACTTGAATGGAACAAAAATTTGCATTTCAACTTTAGCTTCCTGTAAATGGTGTTTTCATTTGTAGTTTGTTTATTCTGATAAACTAATAGTTTTCTGATAGCTTTAGACTTCAAAATCTGTTATGTTTTTGGGATAATTCTTTTTAAATATCGTCCATATTTGATGCTTCAGATATTAAACAGAGTGATCATTTATTCTGCTCAAATGACAAGATTTCTCTTTAATTTTTAGTTGAATGATTAAATGCAACGTTGTTACAATTAGATTTATCTCAATGTAATTTCTTGCAATCATAAGATCACAGTAACCATTTGTATCATTCTTTTTGTTATTAAAACTCAACTGCCAACACATTTTTTTGCATTTATTCATAACAGTTTTAATGTTCATTGCAGGTTTCCCTCTTGGACAAGGTGGTTGGATGTTCTCTAATCGTACAGATTTTTGGATGCTTGTCGTTAGCTCGCTAACATGTTAGCTCATTTATTTTTTTATGTTGTTTATTCATCACTGAAATTCAAGTATATGGTTTGGCTTTTGACCATTCACATACTTTTGTTTCATAGTATTTGTTTTTATCAGTTTAGATTGATAAAGAAAAAATGAAAAAAATATCTTATGTGCTTTCTCTATCTACTTTTTCAATGCAGTCTTTTTTTCTACATTGAGCTTTTGTAATTTTAGATTAAAACTTGCAGTGTGTATACCATATACACAAATAAGATAAGTAAGTCTCCTATTTAAATGTATCTATAGTAGTTACGTCATACGTATGTACATATATATAGTAATCAGTAATTTGTTAGTTATTTCATTCTTTTTATTTGTTTCTTTAGGACTTTTAGATTGGCTAATAGAGCCATTAAACCTGTCAGAATGAGTTACACCAAACGGCTTGGGTTATTTGGAAAACCCCGGACTGGACTCGTTCTTCCAATTGATGGACGGTCATTTTAACCCGTCAACAAATGGCGCTAGAAGGAGGGCCAAACTGACAAGATGGCCTTGTAGGAGCCTTTATTTCAAATGTATTCAATTTCCCCATGGATCCCCAAATCACTGTGTTGGAACATGTTGTCCACTTCTCACTACAAGTTATTCCCAACAAGACAACTAACCTCTTTTCAGAACTCACCTTTGATGGTGAAGGGAACACATCTGTAGTAGACCATATTTCTAAATTTCCTTATAAATGTTTAAGACATAAGATCATTGATCCTAATGTCACATGCAGATTGTTCGCCCTCACTTTTCGAGGTCGGGTTAGATGTTGGTTTGAATCTTTTCAGGCTAATTCTATTTATTTATTTTTTTGAGTTTGTAATTGAGTTTTTATGAAATTTTAACCACTATAATTATGATGAATTAAGTGAAGAATTAAGTCGCTTAAGGAAAGAAAATGGTGAATCACTCAATGATTTTTCAATTAGGTTCATTCATGTTTGTACTAGATTCTCGTTGAAAGAAATGTTGCTTATTAATGAATGGTTTGAATATCTCGTTTCTCTCTTAGACAAGGAAGATCAATTAATTGTTAACCAATCTGAATCGAGCACTAAAACTCAATCTCAAGATGGTTCAAATTTTGATGTTGATCTTGAAGATTTTGAAGCACCACAATTTTTGTCAACTTCATTCATTTTGGCAAATCATGAGCAACATCATATTTTACAAAATGAAATTGTCACCCCTAATCATTCTTTGTCAACGATGTCTCTTGTCGAAGAAAGAACCTTGACTTTAAAAGACGACAATTGTCACTCTCATAGATTTTATATCTGTTTCTAAAGTAAGGGAGGCCGAGTGTAAAGTTGATAATCATGTGGACGATAAATTTTCCCCTAATTTAGTTGAACAGATCCATAATCAATCAATGGGAGACAAAATCATTAGGCAATCTTCTATCTCTAGTGATTTGCTTTCAAATTTTCCCTTACACAATGAACCAAATGATCTCTTAGAAACTGTCTCGTATTCTTTGAAAGAGAATACAAGAGAGGTTGATCAGTTTATACAAGGAGAGGGGACAAAACTAGATTTCGAAATGCATATACCTATCATTTCAAGAGATGCATTTTGTCTTCTTAATTCTTCTACATATTATTCCATCTACCCTGATATTTTTTATCCTAATGTTGTGCAATTGCATGTTTCATATTACCTTGGAGAGAATTCAACATTATATAATTAGGTACAAAAAGATTACCGAATGGAAGATAAAGAGGGAAATAATTCTGCCATGAACATATTAATTTTTATTCTCATCAATTATCTAAGGGTAAATCAAGAAATGATTTGAAAGAGTCCCAAATTGCATCTTCCATTGATACATCCCAATTTGTGTTTCGAGAAGGATCTAAATTTTTCCATGATCAATTATTTGAGGTTGAAAAATATAATCGGCCAAATATTACTACCAATGATGATTATTCAAAAATATTGGCCGTTCCATCTAGTTCACCTCAAATAGTTAACCTTGAAATATCTAAGCTCAATGGAAAGTTTCAAGAGAATGAAACACTTAATTTCAAATCAAGAATCATGATAATTTATCGCCCTCTTGGTCTGACCTTTCTACAAGATTCTTTCCTTGATAGACTAATACTTTATTCTCACCAGGAATATTTATCACATGTGAATTCTTTCGAACAATGCCATGTTAGTAATTGCATGTATCATGAAAATATTGTAGATTGGTTGGAGTATTCATATCTCGAAACGTTTCCAGGGAATGGTAAGATTATCTTCACTTTATTTAGAGATCAAGGAGGTAACTTTAACACACTCATTTTATATCCTTCAGATGGAGAAAATATGGAACAAAAGGAAAATTGTCAGGAGGATGGGACATTTCGGTTTAGATCGATGGTTATGTATGGCCCCCATAACTCTCACAAGCTTCATAAATTTTTCATATTTTTGTAACCCATATAATGAAAAAATTGCCGAATGGATGGAGAATTCATACAACAAGAATGCTCAAGGGAATGGTAAGATCATGCTTGCCTTGTTTTAAAATGATGACGATGAAGGTGAATATGATATATTTTTGTCATTTTTCAATATACTACCATTCTTGTTAGTAATATGTGATTTTGTTTCCATTGCAAGATTGGAGTTACTCCGATGGATACATTGGAAGCATGACTTCATGTATTATTTTGATTTGTTTGGTAGTTAGAGTAGTTTTAGGAGTAGGTTTTCTTTTAGTTTTATTTCTCACTGTTTCTCTTTGTAATATTGCAGTCATGAACACAAGTAGGAGCACCAAGAGAACCATAATATGAATGTTGTCAGGGAAGTCTGCTTGATCCTTTTCTCTCTGCTTTTCACTGAATATTTCTTTTTAAAGCCGCAGTATTATTATGAAATTTTTAAATGGAAATTAAAGAGATAAATAAATATGAACTGTAAATTCAATCCCGACCCAAGGTACCATGAGTAGGACTGCATTCACATCAATGAGGATTTTTCTATTTTCTTTTAGCCCCTCAAGAGATATTTCCCGTGATGTTTTCAGATCCACCTTTGTACATATTTTTTCTGCTTTGATTTACTTTTGTTTTCTGATTTTGGTTCTTTTCATTTTTGCTTGTTTTCATTGTTTTCTGGTTAAAACATGCCTATATCACAGTTTAGTTTAAGGAGGGAAATAAGAATGACTCGTCTTAAACAACAGTCAAGGTTTGTTAGAGCATCAACTGATGTAATTTTCCTGAAATGCAGACTAGCTAAAGAAGTTTTTCTATTCATAATAGATTTCATGGTTTCACCTTATAATTATGAGTGGACACGACTATCATTAAAAGATTTTTACGTTGTCCCTGCTTTTAAAGAAAGCAACTCAAGTATGGCTTCCTGTCCCTGAAAAATTAGTTTCAACAAGAAACAGATTTCAGATCATAATGAAGATGATCAAGAAAAATTTAAAGGCTGGAAAATAATAAATTTTCCAAAGACTGAAATTTTCAGCATCACCCCACTCTTCTGAATATCTATAAATTATATCAGTTTGTGAATAATTTTTCCAAGAGTTGTAGGAAGTGTTTGTAAACCCGCCGGGATACTGAACAGGTCTGCTAGAAGCGGGTAAATGCATGCATGATTCCAAGACAACTTCGTCAGGGTACTGAACAGGCCTGCTGGCAACGAAGCAATGTCGGGTTCAAGAAAATTATCTTGTATAAAATTTTGATATTTGCCTCTCGTTCTGAACTAAAATTCTTAGACAGGGTAGAGGCGTTAGAGTGGGTTAATTGACATCCCTGCTGAGGCTATGGACACTTGTTGGCAGTAGTGGCCCTATCAAGAGTATCGAAGCCATTGACTTGAACATCGTTGCTCTCATTTTTAAAATTTGCCACCAAATTTCATTTTAACAAGAAGATATATAAGAATGGAATGTGTAAGGATCCTTGGAATGCTTGATGTCCTTCAGCTGTCTCTGATCTGTAATCTTTCTAAATGTTCCTAACATGAAATCTTCTATGGTGTAGAGATAACTGCTTCTCCCAGTAAGTTGCCATTGTTGGCAACTCCACAATAGTTTTACCTTTTAAATCGACAAAGAAAAATCTTTGTAGCTACCTACGCTTTGTCACAAGTATTGTTGTTTGAAGGTGACTTTTTGGCTGTAAGAGGTTGTGTCGATTGTTCTTTTTCTTTTCATTTTCATGCTTCATTCATGACTGAAATCATGAATGAAGTGTTCTGATCGTAATGCGAATTGTATCTAAGGCTTATGTCTCGATAAGGGTTGATGTTCTTACAAATATTTTAATGAGTATTGTTTGCTTTGAAGTCTATCATATATCAATAAAACCTTTGTTATAAGTTGCTCATTCGATTATGAGATATATCTTGAGTTTTTGATAATACACCAATAATTTATTGCAATTAGACTATGTTTTCATTTCGTTATGATTATTGGTAGATATTTTTTCTTGTCATTATGCTTTAGTTTGTAAAACATCTCTTCTCCTAACCTTAGAAAATCAACTCCACCCTTTACACAATGATGAGATTCTAATGCACCAGGTAGTACCCTGTACTCTGTTGGAGGTGGCAGTCTGAAATCGATAGATTCATCATTTTAAGTTAAGTCTTGGGCTTCGTTCTATACTCTTGAAAATTCATTACAAAAAATGTCTGATTTTCGTATGAAAACCCTCATGCCTTCATTTAATCGCGCTAGGGTAATAGTGGGTTTTATTCCTTTGGTTTTTGCACTGGTTTCTTATGTGTTTTAAACCCTTCATGCTTATAGTGATTTATGTCTGCCTTCGTGACTGCTTGTTTGAATCCATATGGCCCCTGTCATCCGTGTCGAACCAAATGGCTCCCAAACCTTGCTTTTGTATGACGATGCGAGTGAAGACTTTAAGAGTCAGGGTTGGCTTGAGTTTCTCAAGAAATTTCAAGGTTACAACTTGCAAGAAGCCCAGGAGTTCGCACTCTCTTTTGATGGATGGTGAGCCAAAGTGGGTGATGTTCAAATCGAAATCACCGAGGAATTTTTGAGCCAGGAAACAAGTCTTCCACTTAACAGGAAAAAATAGTTTAAGAATTCCAAGTTGGAGGAGGTGTCGTCGAGTTTGTTCTTTACCTCTCGAAAAATCCAGTTCTGTGACAAAGGTATGCCTATATCTCTGTTAAAGACTATGTGGCACAATTTATTGGAAATTTTAAGATATTTCATTGCATGTGAAGGTCGCTTCGGCCTCATTTTTATTTACCACATAAGATTGTTAATGAATTTCATTGGTTTCCAGTTGAACATGCCATTTTACTTATTGAGAAGTTTATATAAAATGGCTAAGAGGTATAAAAAGCAAAGTTTGAATTCCAGTTTATTCCACCATGGGTTGATTAGGATGTTGTTAGTCCATCATTTGAAATTGAAGGGCGATGATTGGGATACTTTCCTATCTCGCAATGGCTTTGGTACATCCAACCTTGCAGAGGTTCATGTTGTTGATAAGCCTATGTTGGAAAAACCCTCTGTCCCTTCTAGTGACAGACCAGTTTTCTTGTCCAAAGAACCCTGTGATAGGGCCACGCTCGATGAGCCTATGTTAGAGCAGTAGGATGTCGATCCTAGGATCATTGAATCTCCTGAGTGTGAGAAGGATGGTTTCTCTAATACCGTGGCAAAGAACACCAATAAATGTTGACACAAATTGTCAAGGAAGAATCCAAACTTAGGGTTTAATAACAAAAGAGATGGGAGATTAATCTCAAGGAGTTTATGGAATAAAATGAAAGATCATGTAAGCTCGATCAAAGTGATCGAGGTCGATGAGAGTTTCGATTCTAAGATCGAAAAGTTCTTGAAGGAGGAAGACCCAACTTACCATAAATCGAATACCAGTCAGACTTACGATTTTGTAGATAATCTACCACCATGCTTGAAACATAACGAAGATTTCCCAGTGATCAAACTTAGTCAAAAACCCGTAGTGAACAATGGAAGCGTTTTGACGCATAGTCATGTCTCTTCAACCAACTGTTCCATATCCACGGTGTGAGGTGTGTTTACTTTGGATAGACAAGTATTACACAAATGTCCCCTTCCTTCAAGCAAAGATCAATACCCTCATAGCTCAGATTGACTCATCAACAAGTGAAAACCATAGACTCAAGTTCAGTGCACAAAGGCAAGGAAATCGCTTGAAAAGAACTGGAAATGTCATAATAAAAAATGTTGAGTGTGTCAAAACAGTGATTAACTCTGAGGTTTTATGAGCTGAATTTATCATTCAGTTGAAAGGATATCATGTATCTTGTGGTGATCTAATGAGATGGAGCATTTCTGGGCTTATTAGCCATTTATTTGGCTCATTTTGTAAACAAAAACAAACCTTTTATAATTTTGGGAGATACATTTTGATATTGAGTGGTTTTATCACCCTCTATTTTTGTAATTAGTAAATCATCTTGGGATTTGATCCTATCTTAGAAGATAGGACGATTAGTTTGCATGAACTCTTTAAATACTTCAGATTTTTGTAACGAAGATATCTTAGCTTGTGGATGAAGGTGGATGATTAATTCACAAACTTGAATGGAACATAAATTTGCATTTTAGCTTTAGCTTCCTGTAAATGGTGTTTTCATTTGCAGTTTGTTTATTCTAATAAACGAATAGTTTTTTGATAGCTTTAGACTTCAAAATCTGTTATGTTTTTGGGATAATTCTTTTTAAATATTGTCCATATTTGATGCTTCAGTTATTAAATAGAGTGATCATTTATTCAGCTCAAATGACAGGATTTCTCTTTCATTTTTAGTTGAATGATTAAATGCAACGTTGTTACAATTAGATTTATCTCAATGTAATTGCTTGCAATCATAAGATCACAGTAACTATTTGTATCATTCTTTATGTTATTAAAACTCAACTGCCAACACATTGTTCTGCATTTATTCAGAACAGTTTTAAGGTTCATTGCAGGTTTCCCTCTTGGACAAGGTGGCTGGATGTTCTCTAATCGTACAGATGTTTGGATGCTTATCGTTAGCTCACTAACAGGTTAGCTCATTTATGTTTTTCTGTCGTTTATTCATCACTGAAACTCAAATATATGGTTTGGATTTTGACCATCCACATACTTCTATTTCATAGTATTTTTTCTTATTAGTTTAGATTGATAAAGAATAAATGAAAAAACTATTTTATGTGCTTTCTCTATCTACTTTTTCAAAGCAGTCATTTGTTCTACATTGAGTTTTTGTAAGTTTAGATTAAAACTTGCAGTGTGTATACCATGTACATAAATAAGATAAGTAAATCTTCTATTTAAATATATCTACAGTAGTTACGTTATACGTATGTACATATATTTCATACGTCATACAGTAGTTACGTCATACGGAGCCATTAAACCCGTCAGAACGAGTTACACCAAACGGCTTGGGTTATTTGGACAACCCCGGACCGGACTCGTTCTTCCAATTGACAGATAGTCATTTTCGCCCATCAACAGCACGGTATACATCTTATGCCCGAAACTTTGGTGATCTACAATTCAACCCAAAATCGAGTCGAATTGCAATTCAAAATGTATATGGTGCAAAATTGGTACATGTTTTTTCACCAATATCATCACCCCATGTGTAATGTAACTTGATATGTAATTGTGATTTGGAAATTGTTTGTTTTGCATGCATAATGCCATGTATGTTTCCTACAAGCACAGAATATCAGATTACATTGTATCATAGTCATTGAGTATATCATCCATGTGTGCATGTAAGCTACATTTGTTAAGTGAGAGAATTGATTCAGATGACTTTGTTTGTATGGATTGGTAATCATACTGCAGTTGCCATTTTGCGGTAGTCTTGAGGCGATCCATTTCAATATCAACTTTATGTTTGACTTTGAAGTTATCTTTTGTAAGAGGACTTAGCAAATACATAGAGTCTATGCTTCTGACACGGGACAATGATGTGTATACAAGTCCATGTATCCGAATTCCAGTAGGCTGAAATGCAATTATCTTCTGACTTGAACCTGCTTTTGTCAAAATCCAGGTATATTACACATATGTCAATGTTTTTCCCACTTTTCAATAGTTTCTCGATTTCCCTGCCATCTTCACACACTTTTCCAATGCAAATTTATGATGCTTTTATTAACTTTGAAAATATTGACATTAAAAGGAAAAAAGGTCGAGGGCATCTGCCATTAAAACACATTGAATCAAGATTTACTAGAGATTGTATTATAATGTTGTAGTGTCCATTTTAAATACAATAAGGAGAAAAGGAAGGTTTGCATCACCTTATGGCTACATCTCGACACCATGTATTTGGAGATACCCTAAATATTTTTGGGCACAAGGACCAACGTTTTCAGTGTTCCATAGCTTATGACTACTACTCGTCCACTTATGCCTAGATGAAAGTTATCTCGACATCTGAAATTGCAACAGCACATTGTATCCTTGATTTTATTTTTTTTTACTTTAAGGACTTGGTCACGTGCTGCGCCGAGAAATATATTCTGAACCAACGGATTTTCCAGATGGGTGACCATTTCCAAAGATCCCTATCACCTAAAGTATTTCGAAATATGTTAACACTTCCTGACCCATTGCCTACTTTCAAGGGAGATAATTGCAAGCAATTCTTAAAGAAGCATGGAAATGAACTAGACCTCTTGCCAAAGTTATTATAGGACCTAATGCCCGCTCCCTGGGACATGGCCATATTACATGTCAGTGCATGTAAAAACCTTTTTCGGTAGATTGCATTCCTTTTCACGAGGACAACGAGACAAGAAAGTGAAACCGGCATGTCTTCGATGATTCTATATATTTTATATTTTATGGTCAAGCAAGAAACCATCTTCCATTGCCCCAAGCTGATTTCCATTCAAAACTCTTCCCATTTATTGCAATACAGGAGGCAGGAGAAATTCTTTATGCTACCTTATTTAATTTCCATCGTGCCGAATTGCTATCCGTTTCCTAGACTATATATGTGTAGGAAGTTGAACTATGAATTTGACCCATTAACATTCCCATGCCAGAAATTATGGAGACACAACGCTTGCCAGCTATTTTATAAGGTCTTCAATTATTTTGTTTCATTTTTTAAAGCATTGATATTTGGAAGGTATTTCCCTTGGTTCTCTAGCCAGCCGACAATCTTCCTGGATAGGAGGGACACTGTAGAAGAAATGGAGAGCTATAATGTTATAAGGATTTTCAGGTCTAAACAAAATCCTTGCTTCCTTCTATGTCACATATCTGCTACAATTTTTTTTGCTGGAATAGTAGGGGAGTACATCTATTGGTTGCATTTTTTTTCATGCAAAAAGGAAAAGACAATTCATGTCTATGACTTGGAAATTCTGGGTTTTCATGGTGAGGAACCACTTCAACAGTCCTTTCATTTACACTATCCTGAATGGACTTTGAACCAGTACCAATGATTCACACAAGCAGAACCGAAAATACCCTCGTGAAAAAAGTGCCCAATCCTCGATTGCCACAACCAAGACCACAACATCTCGTGGTAGTACTCCAATGACTTACCCAAGTAACAAATTCACACACATTTCTTCAAGTGGAGGAGGAGATAAGAACCCTCCCTCCGGAAAAATAGGAGGGACTGAGGGGAGAAATTGATATCTACGATATCTCCCTCAAATATATGGAACTAGAAATTGACATTGAAAAATTGATCCCTGGCGACGATCACTTAGACAACACTACTCCTCACAATCCCTGGATGGACATACTTGGCATAGATACATTGGACAAAGAAGAGTCTTTTTCATTTCAGAGCGTTGTTTTTGACAGGGAATCAAAAAAATTGATTATTGAAAACATAGATGTAAAGAATAAGAAAGGCACATCTCATTCAAACTTCAACCTATGCAACATGTGCCCTTCCCAGATATCCAAGATGCACCGAGAAACTGGAGATGCTCTAGACAACTCTATTAGCAGCCTTGAAACGGATAACCTCATGTTAAATATGTGAATCAAAGAATTGGAGGCAACTCTAATGCCTCTTCCATTGTTTGCTACTCCTTTGGAAATGGTCGGGTCCACCACACTTGCGCCAAAGTTAAAAGGATCAACAAGCCTTCTCACATTGTCCTGAGACTATGTGGAAAATAATATAAACAAAAGAATGGAATTAATAACAGAATCTTGGGAGATGTCAAATAATATGGTCTCTTTTGGAACAAGAGTGCATTCTTTTCATGAGTATCTGTAAGCAGATCTCAAGAATGACCAAGGTTTTTATCTCGATACAGTTTTACCATTTGGTTTTGAAGTTACCAGTATGACGAAATCCAGAAGAAGACAATAGGATCTCCATTCCCTGGATCAAATAGACCAACTAAATGCATGCTGGAAAGAAAAGGTAAAGAACCTGATTGGTCTTGTTCAACGATGTAGCCAGACCATATCTAAAAGAGACAAACTATTCAAGAAGCTAACTGAGATAGATCTAGCTGGTAGTACCAATGAAGTCCAGGAACTGAAATTGATATTAAACTTGTTGTTTTTAACCAAACAAGCATTTCATGATCAAGTTCATATCTATAAAATACTGTCATTTGAAAATTTCTATGGCGTTGTTGAATATGGTGAAGATGGCGTGAAAACTTGGCTAGTCGGTTATGCAATTAGAAACAAAAATATTCAAGAAGCATTGCACAACTTGTGTATTGATCTAAGTGACTTGGAAAGTGAACTCTTCAATATAAAAATATGGCATGAAATGAACGTGGCGCCCATGAGGAGCTACATCGAAAAATGGTTGAAAAAAGTTGTCGACCAGATTACCAATGAAGGTCAAAGCCGAGGAAAGCCATAAAAGGAAATCAACGAATAAATGAAGAGCCATGGGACACCATCATAGTAAGTTGATACTAATTACATTCTTTTGTCTTCATCTACTTATTCTAACAAAGCTTTAATCTAGATTTGACAATTTTCTCTTTCTTCTTGCCAGGTTTTGTTTTTTTCCATCGTCGACTTTCTTCTTTCTGCAAACTTCATTCTTGTACATATTTGCTTCATAGTCCGTGACAATCCCAATCAGAGTCATTCTGGCAAACACATTTTTATTTCACAGAATATGTATTGAACTATAGTTTGTTTTTGCAGATTCGAAGACAACTTTTTTGGGGGGAAATATTCTCAAATGTATTTTGTGACCCACTTTATCTAAATATAAATATTTGGGGTTGTTCTATGCTGGTATTCAATGCTTGGTGTTATTATTTGGAATTTGTATTTCTTCGTAAAATTAACTCATTCCGTTGTACATGTTCATGTTCTATATTGTGCATGTATTGCAACTGCCTATATTTCAAAATATTCTTTGATGTACAAAATGTAAATTCATGTATTTTTTTCTTTGTTCCTTGTAGGTTTGAGAAAAACAAATCCAATCCTAAAATACCATTCAATTCAAACATGGTTTACATTTGGACCACAAATAATCTAGTAAGATACATTAATATGGATACATTTTAAATAAAGATAAACAAAATCCCTTTAAACTTGAACCTGGCTCTCTCGAGCTCCTAGATTGTCTGCGGGTTGATCGGTTATCAGACTGTCAAATCCTCGTTTCCATATATATCTTCACATCAGGAACTCTACCAAATACCGTCCCTTTCAAAACTTGTCCAAATATCTCACCGCGATGTCCCAACTTAGCACTATCGCATTCTTATCCCGCTTGTTCCGTTATATACATCTTGCACCCAACACTTTCGTCATACACATTTTGCACCCAACAATTTTGTGATAAAATATAAGTATAGAAGACAAAAAAGAAGGGTTAATATATTGACTTCTGTGATAGATATCCTATTTGGTCGCAAGATCTTTTCTGCATATTTCTTTGATATACAAAATGTAAATTCATGAATTTTTTTTCTTTGTTCCTTGTAGGTTTGAGAAAAACAAATCGAGCCCAAAACACCATTCAAATTCGAACATGGTTTGCATTTGGACCACAA
Organism: Picea engelmannii; assembly: GCA_009831015.1. Taxonomy (NCBI): domain Eukaryota; kingdom Viridiplantae; phylum Streptophyta; class Pinopsida; order Pinales; family Pinaceae; genus Picea; species Picea engelmannii. The sequence goes on from ML777505.1 coordinate 233,015, forward strand.
ATAATCTAGTAAGATAAGCTAATATGGATACATTTTAAATAAACATAAACAAAATCCCTTTAAACTTGAACCTGACTTTCTCGGGATCCTGATTTTAAATAAACATAAACAAAATCCCTTAAACTTGAACCTGACTTTCTCGGGCTCCTGAATTGTCCATGGGTTGATCGGTTAGTGAACTGTCAAATACTCATTTCCATTTATATCTTCACATCAGGAACCTGACCGGCGACCATCCCTTTCAACACTTGGACAAATATCTCACCACGACATCCCAACTTAGAGCTATTGCATTCTTATCCCGCGTGTTCCGTTATATACATCTTGCACCCAACACTTCCATCGTATACATTTTTCACCCAACACCTCCGTCATTTACAGTTCGACGCGCTATTATATATCTTGCACCCAAAACTTGCATCATCTACAGTTCCATTGTATACATCTTGCACCAAACACTTATGTGGTCTACAATTCCTCCACATATTGGAACATGGTCTACATTTGGACCACAAATTATCTATTACAATACATTAATATAAATATAATTTAAATTAATGGTCCTATATCGTCACATCATGAGCCCGACCAACCGCAGTTCCTTTCAACACTTAGCCAATTGTCTCTTTGTGGGGTTGCGCCTTAGCGCTAATGAAATTGTATGCCCCATGTTCCGTGATATACATGTTGCACACAACATTTCTGTGATATTCATTTTGCACCAAACACTTCTGTCATTCAAAGTGGATGTTGGCGGTCAGTCAGAGTCACGATATAAAAGAACAAGCACAAATGTGAACCGGTTTGTCTGCCAATGTGCCCATTGGGGCATTTTTGGAAAAATGGCTAAGTAACGAGAAAGATAGTAGAGAGGAAAAATGGTCATGAAAAGGGCTCCCGAGAAGACGTAAGGCCCCGCCTGTCAAATTGTATATATATTCTACTTCTACTCGTGATAACTCAGTGGTTCGCTTATTTCCATTAACAACCAAAAAAACGTATTCAACAACGATTTACGGGAGCCTAACCAACCCCCAGGTTGGCGCTATTATAGATCTTGCACCCAAAACTTGTGTCATCTATAGTTCCGTTGTATACATCTTGCACCAAAAAGTTTTGTGGTCTACAATTTATTCACATATTGGAACATGGTTTACATTTGGACCACAAATTATCTATTACGATACATTAATATAAATACATTTTTAATAAATATACTTAAACTTGAACCTGAATTTTTTTGAACTCGTCGATTGGTCCTATATCGTCACATCATGAGCCCGACCGACCGTAGTTCCTTTCAACACTTAGCCAATTATGTCTCCGCAGGGTCACGCCTTAGCCCTAACAGAATTTTATGCCCCATGTTTCGTGATATACATGTTTCACACAACACTTCCCTGATATACATTTTGCACCAAACACTTTCGTCATTTAGAGTTCGACGCGTTATTATAGATCTTGCACCCAAAACTGCGTCATCTACAGTTCTGTTGTATACATCTTGCACCAAAAACTTATGTGGTCTACAATTCCTCCACATATTGAAACATGGTCTACATTTGGACCACAAATTATCTATTACAATACATTAATATAAATACAATTTAAATTAATGGTCCTATATCGTCACATCATGAGCCTGACCGAATGCAATTCCTTTCAACACTTAGCCAGTTATCTCTCTGCGGGGTCGCACCTTAGCGCTAACGAAATTTTATGCTCCATGTTCTGTGATATACATGTTGCACACAACATTTCCGTGATATACATTTTGCACCAAACACGTCCATCATTCAAAGTGGATTTTAGCGGTCGGTTGGAGTCATGATATAAAAGCACAAGCGCAAATGTGAACCGGTCTGTATGCCAACACGCCCATTAGGACATTTTTGAAAAAATGACTAAGTAACGAGAAAGATAGTAGAGAGGAAAAACAATCATGACAAGGGCTCTCGAGGAGACGTAAGGCCTTGCAAGTCAAATTGTATATATATTTTGCTTCTACACATGAAAACTCAGTGGTTCGCTTATTTCCATTAACAACCAAAAAAAAGTATTCAACAACGATTCACAGCAGCCCGACCAACCCCCGAGTTAGTGCTATTATAGATCTTGCAACCAAAACTTTCATCATCTACAGTTCCACTGTATACATCTTGCACCAAAAGCTTCCATGGTCTGCAATTCCTCCACATATTGGAACATGGTCTACATTTGGACCACAAATTATCTATTACAATACATTAATATAAATACAATTTTAATAAATATACTTAAACTTGAACTTGAACTTCCGTACTCTAAAATTCGTCATGACTTGACGCTATCGATTTCTTATGCCCCCTATTTCGTGATATACATGTTGCACACCACACTTCTGTGATATACATTTTTCATCAAACACTTGCGTCATATACAATTCGACCCCGGTTATAGAGCCCACCTATCCGGAAATCCACGATTAGAAAAGTGGTTAGGCATTGAATGGTTAATGGTTGGTTGGAGTCACAATATAAAATCACAAGCGCAAATGTGAACCGGTCCGTCCGCCAATGCACCCATTGAGACATTTTTGAAAAAAGAGGCTAATTAACGAAAAAGATAGTAGAGAGGAAAAACGGTCGGACAAGCTTCAAATAGGGTAACAAGGGCTCCCGAGGATACATAAGGTCCTGTCTATCAAATTGTATATATATTATGCTTTTATTCATGACAACTCAGTGGTTCGCTTATTTCCATTAACAACCAAAAACACGTATTCAACAACGATTTACAGGAGCCCGACCGACCCCTGGGTTGGCGCTATTATAGATCTTGCACCCAAAACTTACGTCATCTACAGTTTCGTTGTATACATCTTGCACCAAAAACTTTTCTGGTCTACAATTCGTCCACATATTGGAACATGGTCTACATTTGGACCACAAATTATGTATTACGATACATTAATATAAATAAAATTTTAATAAATATACGTAAACTTGAACCTGAATTTTTTCAAAATTGTTTATTGGTCTATATCGTCACATTATGAGCCCAACCAACCATAGTTCCTTTCAACACTTAGCCAATTATCTCTCCGTGGGGTCGCGCCTTAGAGCTAATGAAATTTTATGCCCAATGTTCTGTGATATACATGTTGCACACAACACTTCCCTGATCTACATTTTTCACCAAACACTTCCGTCATTTACAGTTCGACACGCTATTATAGATCTTGCACCCAAAACTTGTGTCATCTAAAATTCCGTTGTATACATCTTGTACCAAAAACTTTCGTGGTCTACAATTCCTCCACATGTTGGAACAGGCTCTACATTTGGACCACAAATTATCTATTATAATACATTAATATAAATACAATTTAAATTAATGGTCCTATATCATCACATCATGAGCCTGACCAACCGTAGTTACTTTCAACACTTAGCCAATTATCTCTCCACGGGGTCGCGCCTTAGCGCTAACGAAATTTTATGCCCCATGTTCTGTGATATACATGTTGCACACAACATTTCCGTTATATACATTTTGCACCAAACACTTCTATCATTCAAAGTGGATGTTAGAGGTCGGTCGGAGTCACGATATAAAAGCACAAGCGCAAATGTGAACCGGTTTGTCCGCCAATGTGCCCATTTGGACATTTTCAGAAAAATGGCTAAGTAACGAGAAAGATAGTAGAGAGGAAAAACAGTTGTGACAAGGGCTCCCGAGGAGACGTAAGGCCCCGCCTGTCAAATTGTAGATATATTTTTCTTCTACTCGAGACAACTCAGTGGTTCTCTTGTTGCCATTAACAACCAAAAAAGTATTCAACAACGATTTACGGGAGCCCGACCGACCCCCTGGTTAGCACTATTATAGATCTTCCACCCAAAAATTGCACCATTTATAGTTCCGTTGTATACATCTTGCACCAAAAAATTCTGTGGTGTACAACTCCTCCACATATTGGAACATGGTCTACATTTGGACCACAAATTATCTATTACGATACATTAATATAAATACAATTTTAATAAATATACGTAAACGTGAACCTGACTTTTTTTGAACTCGTCGATTGGTGCTATATTGTCACATCATGAGCTCGACCGACCACAGTTCCTTTCAACACTTAGTCAATTATCTCTCCACGGGGTTGCGCCTCAGCGCTAACGAAATTTTATGCCCCATGTTTTGTGATATACATGTTGCACACAACAGTTCTGTGATATACATTTTGCACCAAACACTTCCGTCATTTACATTTCGACGCGCTATTATAGATCTTGTACCCAAAACTTGTGTTATCTACAGTTCCGTTGTATACATCTTGCACCAAACAATTATGTGGTCTACAATTCCTCCACATATTGGAACAAGATCTACATTTGGACCACAAATTATCTATTACAATACATCAATATAAATACAATTTTAATTTATGGTCCTATATCATCATATCATGAACCTGACCAACCGTAGTTCCTTTCAACACTTAGCCAATAATCTCTCTGTTGGTTGCACCTTAGCGCTAACGAAATTTTATGCCCCATGCTCTGTGATATACATGTTTCACACAACATTTTCGTGATATACATTTTGCACCAAACACCTCCGTCATTTACAATTCGACCCCATTTTCCACAATCTACCTTCTAACCTGCTTGGCAGGGACTACGCTACCACGCAACACTTGTTTTCATAGGTACTTCAACTTTCTACATTCAAAATTTATATTTGTTTTTGAAATTTCAAGTTACACTAAAAATATGACTTGTAGAGCTTTGTATTCATTATTTTTGTAAATTTATTTGATAGTATGTTCTTGAAAAATGCAGGAATTGGTAATGAGAGATGTTATGACCCATAATTTTTTTCCATATTAAATTTTGTTTGTGAAAACAAATATGGTAGGACAATCTATACATACTTTACTAGTAGATACTCTACTAGTACACTACTATTTGTTTTGTATTTAATGGATGCATAAAATATTTTTAACTTTTTAAATTGGACCAGTGGAAAAAACATTGCCTAAAACCAACACCTTTGGTGACACAACTTTTTCCTTACATTTTAGCTAAATACAAAACATCTAAATATAGCCTCTGTAAGAGGACAACCCAAGGTTATACATAATAATTTTTCCAAATTTGTATTGGTATATATTTGGAGACATTGAATTTTCATTTCATTTATTTTTAATCAGATTAAAATTATATATATATATATATATATATATATATATATATAAATTAATTAAAATTAGCAAATAATTGTATAGATGGAAAGTATATTTGATGTTGAATTTAATGGTATCACGTTTGACTGCAAATTAGTAATTAGTAATATTTCATAGGGTTCTCTCCTTCCAAAGACGACGAAACGTGGAAAACAAATCTATTAGTTTGGTTTTTGTAGTTTTGTAGGTTTTTAGTTGAACAAATAGTTCGGTTGAATGAATTTTTTTTGACCTAATGTTAAATTTAACAAATTAAACATGTTTTTGACTGAAAATCGAACTTTTGGCTGAAAATTTTAATTTAAATATTCCATGGCATGTAGTTGGTGAAAAAAAAAACTACTTTCGTTTCACATGAAATTGGTATTTATACTTTCTGTTGAAAGACTAAATATCCAAATACAACTTCCACTTTGTTATTTCACATTCTTTTGGAGTTTGAGATTATTTTACATTCTTTCGAGGTTTGAAATTATACTTGCAATTTCTTTTAAATATTTTTTTGGAGCTTGATGTTGAAGTCATTTTTATATATAAAGGTATAAAGGTTTGGACTTTGAAGTTGAAGTTTTATTAGACTATAAGGTTTTAGAATTTTGAAATTGTATTTGCAATTTGTTTTGCGATGTTTTTAGCTATAATATTTTGAAGATTGAGATTACACTTGCAATTTATTTTGTACTTTTTTTGGACTTATAATGTTGAGGCTTAAGATTAAATAAGCATGGGGAATAAATAAGGATGCCAAATAAAATTGCACCCAAAATGATGATTTCCATGGAGATCAACTTAAAAAATGAATGGAAGATAAATAAATATTTGATAATTGGAAATCCAAATGATCATAATATAAACAAGGATTTGTATCTTAATGTTGATGGAGATGATGTTGAACAGAAGATTGCACAATGAGAAATTGATCCAAGAATAGGTATGTATATATCATAATATATATACTATGAAATTCACGTTTAAAATTCAATAAATTATTGTCTATTATTAATTTTAATTTTTGTTTTGTTTTAGAATTCAATGAATTATTTCATGTTTATAGTTTATTTTAATTTTTATGGTTTAGAATTCAATAAATTATTGTGTCTATAGTTTATTTTAAGTTTTTATATTTAAAATTCATTAAATTGTTGAATTAATATACTTGACAACAACGAACATATAGGAATTTGCATCTTATTGTTGATGCAAACATAGAGGAATTTGCATCTTAATATTGATGGAGATGATGTCGAACAAGAAGAAATTTACCTAAGTACAAGTATGTATATATCATAATATGTATACTATGAAATTCATGTTTAAATTTTAGTGACTTTCTATGTTTATAGTTAATTTAATTTTTTTAATCGTTTAATATTGAGTGAATTATTATGTTTTAATTGATTTTTTATTTGTTTTAGAATTCATTATGTCTATAATTAATTTTAAGTTTTTTATGTTTTAGAATTCGGTACATTATTATGTCTATAATTGATTTTAAGTTTTTTATGTAAATATATGTGTAATTGATTTTAAGTTTAAAATTATGTATACATCTAAATTTGATGCACTTTTAAATGTATACGTTCTAGAAACAATTGGTAGTTGCAATGGTGTCAATATTGATGATGAATTCTTAAACAAGATCAACATCGACAATTTTGGGCCAAAAAATTCAGACTATGTTGTATGATATCATGTTGACCATATTTTCAAAACTTATATCAAAGATGAATAAGTGGTAACACAAGCTCAAATTTTATTTGGTTTGTTGAAGTCTAAGAAGTTAAGAAAATCTATCTAATTGTTGAGTATTAAAAAGTCATCAAAAGAGGAAAAGGTAAATCAAAATGTATCTGAAAACTTGGCTAAAACAATGAAAACTCTTGGAAAATCATGATCATGTGATGTTAGAACTAATACACACAACTAATGTTTTATAGGGAATTGCATCAAAAAGTGTATTGATAGGAATGGAAAAATCATTAGGAACCATGACAAAGACATTGTGTAAGTATAAAAAATTTACAATGAAAATAGATGTGAATGATGAACTTGCTTGTTGGGGCATTATTTGTAGGAAACCCTATAAATATAGACATCTAGAAGGTGTTAGAGCTATAGTGCATGAGTATTAGGTGGAAAACTCCCATGTTTCACCAAATGAAAGAGATGTGGCGTGACAACAAATATCACGATGTCAATATGATATGCATTTGAAACATTTATTGGAAATAAATCACGTATAATTGCTCAATAAATTCAAATATATCCACCATAATATTGATATCCCAATCAACACATTTGTGAAACCTAAACCATGGTATGCTAGACCCATAACTATTCACGACATGTGTTTTTTTCATTACCATGTGGAATTTGAGTTATATTATGACACTTTCAATGATTTTGGTCAAACCATTTGGAAAGATTCACCTCCTCCCACAATTCATACTCTTAGATTCCAAATTCTATGTGAAAGAGAAGGTGACAAGTTGTTTTACCAAACAATGTGTTGGTGGAAAGAAATGCAGCACTATGGAAAATTGGATTTATCCCATTTTAAGTTCTCTATTGATATGAACAATCCACCCTTGTCAAATATCATAGTCAAATGGAAGAGATACAAATATGTTACTTTCAACATTTTTATTTCTTCTTTAAGTGCTCTCTCTAAAAATATTGATTTTCTAGAAGACAAAATCCATGTGATGGAGTCCTTGAAGAAGTTTGACAATTAAATTTATAAATACACCAAAGAGCCAGGTGGGAATACCTACAGGTCAAACAATCTCGTGAAGTTTTTCCACCAGGGATAATTTTGTCGGTGGTTGATTTTGCACATAACTACACATTTGCTTCACAAAAAGAGATACATAGTGGATATTATCATTCCAACCAGGTTTCTATACTTGTCCATGTTCTATATAGACATTCACAGTGTGATTTCAATGATATATAAAGCACAGGAAATTGTCACATGATTAAAGAGTACCATTTCTATATTAGTGATGATCACACACATTATCACATTTTTCTCAACATTGTTTCAATGCAATTTATAACTCATTGAAGCAATGTCACATTGAACTCAATCAACATTGGATACGGTCATATGGTTGTGCAGGTGAGTTTAAATCCTCGCAATCATTATTTTGGTTGTGTTTCCTTCAAATGAAATCAAACATTAATTGGAAATGGAAAAGGAAAGCATGATGGTGCAAAGGCATGTAAAATGATGACTTCAAATGTGGCAAATGAGCCACTCTATCGACTAATTTGTATCAATTGATCAAGTTATTTGATGGTGTAAATTGAATTTAATCCATGGAAACAATTAATGGTCAAATGATGTGCGCAAGTGTGTATATTTTGTTTGTAAATTTAAAACTAACTTTATTGAAAATATATTTCATTATTTTTAATGATGATTGGAATGTCGAAACATCTATAAAATGTATTGACCATTCAAATCTACATACACTTCAAACCATAGGTTCTTTTGGCATATTGGAATTGAGGACATGGAAAGATTGATTCCATATGATGCTAGCACCATATTTTGAACTAGAGATTTGTACTCTATTAGAATGAAGGCCTTTGAAAATGTACTTTGATTTGATAGAAAGAAGTAGTCATGTTTTTTTCCAATTTGTATAGATGACATTGAATCCACAAAGATATGTGAAAACATAATTCATAGTTATGTTAAACCTTGGAAACATACATAGGTTAATCAAAATGGGGAATGCCACTTGCAACCTTGGAGGAGTTGGAATCAAAGGACACCATGGCATCCACTAATGGTGATATGGTTTCTAATCTTTTTAGAGAAGGTAATATTTCACCACATGTGCAATATCTTTTTTGTTTATGTTGTATAAATTTTAAATACTATACATGCATATATATGTACATTGTACATTGAAATGAATGATCTTTAATCATTAACAAGAATAATTTATAATTTTTTCGGTATTGTACACAAGTGATGTCTTTGTTGTGATTACACCACCAAACAATGAAGAGCATGCAATATTATTTGATGTGATTCATGAAGAGAAAGTGCAAGTTAATGGAGGAGGAGGATGATAATTGTTTTATATATGAACAAGGATATATCATTATTAAAACATTATTTCTTTCATGAAACCCATGAAACTCAGAATCATTTTCTCTTTCAAGACTTTTGACTAGATGTTCTAAGCTGCCAATATAGCAATCTAGTCTTCCTTGCTCGCATAAAGTTGACATAAGTCCAAACAAAAAAGAAATCAAATGTCTAAAGATGGAAAATGATGAAGGTAGATAATGTACAAATAATTGATGGAATTCCATTAAAATGTTTTTTTTGTAAACAACATTCTATTGTGATGCTTGGCATTAAGAGAATATTACCTAAGTGTGAAAATTTGTTAGATAACTTAAATCTGTGTGGTTGTGTGAACATTTGATAGATAAATTAAATTGATTTTCCTAAATAGTTCATGTTGTTTGAAATTTGAATGACTTGTTTTACTGGAATGATTAATGTTTTATCAAATGATTTGTCTTGAACCAATGCCCATTTTATGATACTTGATTAAATGATATATTTTATTGTTTAATTGAATGATTATTTTTATTGAAATGATCTATGTTTTATATAGAATGATATATTTTATTGAACGTCATGTATTGATTACTTGTCTTAAGATAATTCCCATTCTATGATATTTAATTAAATGATATGTTTTATTGAAATGCAATCTATTTTTTTAATACGATGTTCAACTGAACAATCTATTTTATTAAAATGATTTATGTTTTAATTTGAATAATATCATCTATTTATTTGTTTTATTGAAATGGAATTTATATTTTAATATGTTGCTTTATTGAATTATATGGTTTGTTGAAATTATTTGTGTTGTAAATTGAATGATGTTATTTATTTAAAAAATTGTAGATAAACATGTCTTAAGTATTCTCTCAAGGACATAGTTATCAAATGGAACAACATTAGGTATTATTTTAATGATACATAGTTATCAAATGGGAAAGACTTTGGTATTGTCATTCCCCAATGAAAATTACATGATAAGTTCAATGCCATGAATGAATGAATGATTAAAGTGTATTTTTCCATTATAAAGTCAAATTGTCACATTTGTTTTTTATGTTTAAAGTTGAATTGTTGTTTATATTTTCTTGATGAGAACTAAATTGTTTGAAAGCTATACATGCAAGTAAGTTAAATGTATGCAAGTACACAAATAGTAACCTACACATGCAAGTAATAAAACAATAAAACGTTCCCACACCCCATCCCACAACTTTACAAAATAGAATATCTAAAAATATACTCATAAAATATTACATTTCAAAAGTACAAATACAAAAAAATATGTCAACCATCACATAGTTTGATTAACATATCATACCATAAAATCAAGGATGTCCAAAAAGGCTCCTCTCACACTATCCCACAACTTTAAAAAACAAAGCATCTAAAAACAATGTTCATGACATATTACTTTTCAAAATTACACATACAAAAAATCTATAATCCATCTAATAGTTCAAGATTAGCATATAACTACTCCCTTTTAAATGGATTTATTAAAAAGTATTGTGATAAAATTCAATGAAATGATCCTCCACTTCTACCCAAAAAGTAACCTATACATGCAAATAAGTAGATAATAAGCTAAACATGAAAGAATGCAAATAATGAAAGTGTCATATCACAATGAAAACATGCTAATGATATATTACATTTCAAAAATACAAATACAAAAAAATATGTAAATCATCACATAGTCTAAGATTAACATATCACTACTCCCTTTTAGATGGATCTAAAAAAAGGTATTGTGATCAAATTCAACAGAATGACTCTCCACTTATACCTATAAAGTAATCTATATATGTAAGTAATCAAATAGTAAGATAAACATAAGATAAACATACAAATAAGATATCCATGCAAGCAAGAAAATGTGCCATATCAAAGTGAAAACATAGTCATGACATATAACATTTAAATAGTACACATAAAAAAAATTATGTAATATGTCACATATTACAAGATTAACATATCAATTATCCCTAGTAGATGGAACTAATAAAATGTATTGTGATCAAATTCAATGGAACGACCCTCCACTTCTACCCACAAAGTAACATGCAAGTAAGTATATAGTAAGCTAAACGTGCAAGTCATATATAACTACAATGCAAGCAAATAATAAAAGTGATATATCAAAATGACAACAAAAACTACCCTTCATTATTTCCTTAAATTGTTAAATCATTTTGTATTATTTGTACTAACTGCTAAATTGCTTAACCTATATGAATATAAGTACATATATATTAAAAATATCATATTAAAATGAAAACAATATTTATCATCCAAAACTACAAATTTTCCATTCAAATTTTATCATTCAAAATTATGTGTCTAAAAATATATGGTGTATTTCCTTAAATTGTTAAATCATTTTGTATTATTTGTACTAACTGCTAAATTGCTTAACCTATATGAATATAAGTACATATATATTAAAAATATCATATTAAAATGAAAACAATATTTATCATCCAAAACTACAAATTTTCCATTCAAATTTTATCATTCAAAATTATGTGTCTAAAAATATATGGTGTATACTTGAGAGTCCAAAATTAAATACAAATCCAAAAATATACACCTCAAAATATGAACAAATCCTAACTTCACTAAAATCCATGTATGATATGGACATAAAATCATATAAAGATAAGCGTGCATGTGACAAAGATGTACAACAATCTATGTCACATCATCTTCATTCACATTCTCTTCTTGTTTAACCTTGAACATGTACATGTTCAAGAATTTAATTAAACACTAAATATGCAATTATATGAATAATACTAATTTAGACATAAAAAACAATTTGCTATATGAAGATTGCAATCGCTAGTTAAAAAATAATTGTGGAACATTTCTCGAGTAGTGAACAAGGAATTTTGAGTGGTATGGCTGATATCAACATTTTGAGTGGATCACTTCATACAAAGAGTACTCGTTGATGGAAGCCATGAAACATAATTTTAATACAAGAAAATTTTGTTCACATAACTTTAGATATAAGTCGGTATAAATGTTTCTAAAGCCATCAAAACAAGTATATACATCAAAAGGAAAATGTACCTCATCAAGATGATTATCCAAGTCCACACTCCTCAAGACCCTAAATGAAGTTTCATTCATCATATGAGTGAACTATAAGTCAAACAAGTGAACTACAATTGATGAACATGGCAATTTTCATTGTCATATATCTCTAGTAGGTCAAGCATGTGCATCTAATAACCAAATTATCCTCCTAATACATGAAGAAATAATCAAGTATTAAACCTAATGTTTAATGTACATGTATACAAGTACATATTGATCACATGTTTTTGGCCTCTTTGCGTAGGCAATGATTTCTTCATGGCTCACCAAGTATAATTCCATGTCAAATTAATCAACATAAGTTGCATGATAATTGGGTTGATCTCTTTTCCTATTCAAACCAACATAAATACCCACAAAAACTTATTGCAAACCTTTGGCTATGGCAACCCCTACTTCTCGACCAACCTGATAAGTACTCTCCATATTAAAAGGTAAAGATACCAACCTTGGTGGGTGAGATACTAGGGGAGGTGGAGGATGAGGTAGACCAAGATCGGGCACCTCGTCTATTATATGTACAACCTTTTCTAAAACCATAGTATTTGGATGGAAGCTCTATATAATCGAGCTTCATGTTCTCAAAAACATTGACACAATTAAAACTAGCAAAATAATTAGGCACCTCATCATTCCATGGAAACCTTCCATATGTCATGAGGAAACAATAAAAAAGATGGTTAGTGATGTGAGGATGTTTGAAAATTTGTACCTTCAACATTTGTCATTCTATCCCTTCCTTAAAATTAAACATAGAAATGGCATGTTGCTTAGATACTTTTTCCTCTATGGTAGGCCATATATCTGATATCATCAATTTCTCCTTGTATCTATGCATCAAGTAAATGAACCCATTAGTGGTTGGCCCAATTTCTTGACAAACATCAATAAATACTCCAAGAGAGTGTAGAACTATCTCTAAGCTCTAATGACTCTCAGCACTAGGGAGGTCCAACTACTCAAGGTTTCTTTGTAATTTGGCATGACAAGATTTGTAATTAAGAGTCAATTTTTTAATATGATCTTCCCAATGAATATCCTCAGGAATATTAGAGGGGTAGGTAGTTATGGGGGCATACTCATCCTCATGTTGAGAATTTCCCTTGGCCTAACCATGTCCCTCCTATTGAACTTGTCCCTTTGATTGAGCATGACCCCTCAACTGAGAATGACCCCATACATCCAACCTCTCATGACCTATAGGTACAAATACATAAATATAAATAATGTATACATACATATATACTTACAATCCTTTTATAATATAGAATTAAATTTTCAAGAATTTATATAGACAATTTTTTTTATATGTTTGTATCATGACCCCTATGCAATGGTTCACACCCAAGCCCACCTAGGGATGGATGCACACTCTGATGTGATGATCCACCAACAAAATGCATTTGAAAAATAGAGACCTATTAACTTAGAGATCATGTGTGACTGATTTAATTCATGAATACATTTCAATATGCATGTGCATATACTTACATGTGCACGAATGTAAAATACCATGTACTCTATACAATGCACTAGACTTTGAGGGTGACCTTGACCATCTTCTATTGTTATCAAATGGGGTTGCAGAACCAAGTGTCCCTCTATCACTAGGCGCCCATCTTCCATTGTTGTCCCTATGAAATGGTCTAGACTCAATCCTACCTAGGGATGGATATACACTCTAATGTGATGATCCACTAGGAGATGCATATGAAAAAGGGATAAATATTAACTTAAATATCACATGTGATGGAGTGAATTCATGAATACATTTCAATATGTGTGTACACACAATTACATGTGCATAAATTTAAATCCCATCTAGTTTGTACTATTGTTGACACGATATGTGTGACCTTGATCAACAATAGGGGTTACCCCTGGTTAGAAGTCCCAATTAGACCTCGCGCCATTTCAAATAGGGAACCCATCCAGATTATGTCCTAACAACCATTACTAATTGGGGCTTACCAATTGTGGCCTGATACACCGGTGATGGTTTATAAGCTAAAGAATGAAATGAAACTAATCTAAGATGCATCTGTCTAGACGAAACGAAAGGTAACAAGAAAGTAAACACGGAACCACACATGCTCTTATAAACGACTCAAAAAATATTTCATGCAACACAAAGACAAGAATATGGGTAAATAATTGCAAACCCATAATAGTCTAGCACTAAAACAATCATTTACAACCCTATGTTCGCAAATCAGACAAATATTTCTTGAAGAATAGAAATAAAAATGCAGCAGACATGCATAAGAATAGTCTATAATGTGAGATACATCCTTACACAACTTCAGTGTTGAGAAAAAGGTAGTAGAACAATCCATGACAAGTGTAACACAAGAATTCAAGTTCTCTAGAAAATAGCTTGACCAAGAGGGCTTCTTCTCATTAGAATTTCAGTTGTAGTACATGAGAGCTCAAAGTGCCAAAAGCCACGAATTAGAGTACCATCCCCTTATTTATTCAAATTCCCCTTGACTATTGGCTTTCTTCCTTCCTCACTCTTGACCTTTCATTTGCAAAATTTTTGTCTCTATCCTCTATGGAATGATGAGGAAATTTTGACCGCAAAAAAATCATGATTTATTGTCTCCTACATCATATACATTCATATTTCCGAGTTTCTTTTTAGTGTTTGTGGGACATCTTGGGTTTTTTCCCTAGTCCACCTCATACAATGTGGTAAATAATTCAGATAGTGTGGGTATCTCTTGCCTCTATGTCTAGGAATTGCCTACCATGAGAATTGTACTTCATCCTCTGTCATTTGAGCTTGATTCTTGTTTATTGATTGTTTCTCGTGTGATGGTATCTCATCCTTTGTTGGAGATAATATTTGTGGAGACACTGATGTGTACTAGCAGATCCTGTTTATCTTGATGTATACAATATGTGCCTCAGTAGCTTCTTCATACATTATGTATTCAAGTTCCTGAGTATAATCCCCTTTCAGTGCTACTACCTGGGTTCCATTAACCACAAAATAGATGAGTTTGTTAATACATGAAACTTCAAGACATAATTTAAAAATGTGCATTTAAACATATAGAATTTAATTGACACTTGAGTGAGAGGTTTAGATATACTTCCCTGAGTTTAATCTCGGATCTCTATGATGATGAGTTCACATATATCCTCATTAAGATGTTGTGCTATTATGTTCCTAGGTTGTTGAAAATGCATGATATTCAAAATTGAAAATTTGAAACAAATGGTAAGGGATATCCATAGAGAATTCATAGAGCTCAACAAGGCCTTTTCAATGGTATAAAGATCACGTGAAATTATGGAAAAAACAAAACTATGCCCTGAGTAATATGCCCTGAGTTTCCTAACGCACTTACCAATGCATTTATCGTACGCCCTGAGTTTCCTAGCGCACTTACCAATGACCATTGCATTTATAGTCTTCGTATTTTATACTTCATAAAGGAGTAGGCTAACTCAGGAGAAATATTCCCTCCTGAGTAACCTTTCTGGCAGGTCCTCCGGCGGTACCCACCAGGCTCCATTATCATAGATCACAAAATGAAAGGACTCCCAAGACGCAGTCCCATCGCATTTCAGTTTTGAATTTTCAATTTTGAAGGTCCTGCGCATCGTATTTCAATTTTGAATTTAGAATATCAAGGGTCCTGCACAGTGTGCTCCATGAATATCCCGTAGACCGGCCTTCCTGCAGTTTGTTTCTTCATTTTTTAGTTATCTCGTAACAACTGTCGTCTCAAGACATGCACGAAATGAATGGATGTATTTCCTAGTCACATGCACTAGAACAAGGTCGTAAGAGGTCGACTAGAAAAAGGTCACCACTTCGCCTATCTGTGAATGAAACGATAAGAGGTTTCTGGTTTGAGTTTTGTTGGTCGTTTTTTTATATTCCATTTCTGTTTTAATTTTTTCGTATTTCCTGCAGCTATTGACATTCCATTCCTGTTGCAAGTCCTGTGCGCAGTGGTTGTATAAATAGTAGAAATGGTTGAGAATGGTTGACCGGCTCAATATTTGTGTCGTGAGTCGGGCCAGGATTCTCATTGTTGTGTCTTCTACGAGCATACACATATGATGGATTCCATTCATGTTGTCTAGGCTTGTGAGCACAACACCGATTAATATAAATAATGTTGGACTAATGTTGATATATTTGTAATGAAATTTGTTTATCAATTTACATGGAGTGTCACAAATCTGAACTATTATTCATGCCATTTAGAAATATGGATTCAATATTCTTTGTTTATAATTTTAGAATATTAACATTTTTCAAAAGAGTTAAATATACCCACAGGCCTATTGGTTAGATTAAAGTCATTCAATTTTCTAGTCTTATAGAAAACCGATATTGGAGTGGCTCAACACAAATTGTAGTGCGACCTGAGACTTTCTTAAAAAGAAGAGCATATTTTGAAGACAAATTTATTATAGACATCTTTTTAGGCCACCGTTAACACATTCACATTTTATTTGAAAATTTCTAGTTCAACCTGATAAAATAATCTATAACGAAGACTTCTTTATTTTTGGATAGTGTAGAGTAGAACATTAACATTTATGAAAAATAATCTATAACGAAGACTTCTTTATTTTTGGATAGTGTAGAGTAGAACATTAACATTTATGAAGAGTAGAGCATAGTGTTGAAAACATACTCAGAAATGAAACCCTTAACCCTTTGACATAAGTATAAATGAATTTGGGTACATTATCGCTTGGTTTGATTACTATCAAATCCAAACATTTCTATTATAATTTGTTATGATCTTTTTTCTCAGATGGATTTGGGCGTATTACCGAGAGGTTTGAGTAATATTATATTCAAACATTTTGTATTCTAATTTGTTATGATATTTTTGCTTCACTCTCAAAGAGGTGTAATTTAGTGATATGGTTTTTTATTATGGTTTTAATTGTTTTTAAATTTTTATATAAAATGAAATAAAATAATTTGAAATTTTTTTACAAGATTGTGAAATTTGGGAGATAATACATTTTAAAAATATTGAAGGAAAGCTTAGTAAACATATGATTTTTATTATAGACAAATTTTAAATTTAAAAATAATAAAAATTGATTATTGCAGTGGTGCTTGTGTTTTTCATAGCCCTCTCTCTTATTCCATACAATAGATATTGGAGATTTTTTCAGTGCAAACCACATTTATCCCATGTAGCTAGTGCCCAAGTAAAATAGAATTGATGATTACCAATTTTTGAGGGGCGAATCACTAGCTGAGTATGATGATTGTGTAGGGATTCCTCCTCCCTACGACTTGGGTATGATGGTTTGAAGCACTGAGAAGCCACAACATCATACCCGAGTCATAGGCTTATGTTATTCTATCAATCTTCCATGCTTCCTCACTCTCCTCCCAATGCCTATATAACTTTGCATACGCTATAAATATATCATTATTGTTCTTGTTTGTTGAAAACATTGGAGGGAATAACGTAGCCTTGTTATGATAAGGAAAAGGAAGAAGTTGTAAACAATGATACATACATTTATTTAGTGAAAACAATAATGCAAGCAATGGAATTAAGATTGAAAGTATATCAAACCATTTCCTATTAAAGCAAAAATGTGAAGTTTTTTATAGTAAAAATTGATGCAACTTGATAGTGAATAAAAGGTAAACTATCAATATAATTTTTTTTAAAAACTTGTGTACCTTGATGATGAATAAAAAGAGAACTAGCAATAATTGATCACTTCAATGAAAAAAATCAAGTAACCATTGAGAGCTTATATTTTAAAATCGGACTAGGTCAATATCAGACCGCCAAACTAGTTGAGCGGATGGTTGGCCGAATTGAACTAGCCTTCAACTCAGCTCGGTGACCGGTTTGGTATCGAACCGGCCGAGTCGAATCTGATTCGATATCAAACCGGTTGAACCGACGGGTCTGTTCCTGCATGGTCGGTTTGATTATGGACCCACCCATCGAAGCACTAAACCTCAAAAATCATTTTTTTTAAATAAAAAAATTAAAACTGGGTCTTTGTAACAAGTCTCTACTAGCTTCTTGATGGATTTCTCGGTATCGACCTCGTATCATCTCTGCACTCGAAAAGACGGGGCAACTACTTCACGATTGATCCTTGCCTCAACAGACATGTCTCTTCTATGAAAATAAGGGACCTTTGACATGGATCCTTGCTTCATGACAAATCTTCGTAATGTCTCGATAGATCTCGATATCAACCCCTGACTATATTTGTATGGAACCCTCGACAATATTGATATATATACCAGATATTGATATAGCCGGAATATATACTAGTATATATACTGACATATGTACAAGTCGATATATATATCGAAGAGCAACATCAGTTGGGTTGGAGCACGCACGAGGTAGGGGTGCATGCATGTTGAAGAGTGGGCTCAAGTTGCGAAAGTGGACAAATGATGAAAAGTATGCGTCGACTTACGAAAGAAGGGGTGTGTCAGTTGCGATAGGTGGGTCGTGGAGGAAAGGTTCGTGCCTATATAACTAAGTGAGCAAGGCATTGGAAAAAAAAACAAGGAAGGCTGGGGACTTCTCTCATAATCACATATTGGTGTTCTGAGGCAGGAACCAAGGAAGGAGGGTGAGCTCCCTCCCCAAGGAGCCAAGTAGACCCTGGAGGGTAACTTGTGCTGCTTTGGGGATGGTTGTATTGAGATAGGATGGGTGAGATCATCTAGAAAAAGGGAGTTGAGGAAGGGTGAAAGTTTGCGAAGATGAAAGAGTTTCGCAGGTTGCACTGAATCTGAGGTTGTGGAAGAAAAATTGAGATGGGCACTCCATAGGTCTAGAAAGACCACCAAATATGGTCAAAGAAGAAAAGGGTGCTCATGCATTGGAAGGTCCACAGAAGTCTTGGTGGTAACATATGGGCGCTCTGCGATGGATTCTAACTGTGAGTCAAGTGCAAGCACATGAAGCGCGTGCAGACTTGGCATGAGGTAGGGACAATCACAGAGTTGTAGCAAAGGTTGCGAAGAAAAGATGGGTAGATGAGTAGATGCGTTCAACACGATGACAGGTCTACGACAAAATGCATGCATATATGGAATCCAACTTCCATAAATGCGCATTTATGGAAATACACTTCCGCATATGCACATATACTGAATAAAACTTCCATAAATGCACATATATGGAAGTTGGCTTCCGTATATGCACACATTTACTAAAGTTGGCTTCCATATATGCACACTTATGTATATGAAAGCCAACTTCCATAAATGTGCATATACAGAAGATGGTTTCTGTATGTGTGCACATATACGGAAGTTGGCTTCCATATATGCGTGCATATACAGAAGCCAACTTTCGCATATGCGCATTTACGAAAATTAACTTCCGTATATGCACATATACTAAATCTAACTTCCATAAATGCACATTTACAAAAGTTGGATTCTATATATGTGTATTTATGGGAGTTGGATTTTGTATATGAGTGCTTCTGTATAAACACATATACGGAAACCAACTTCCATATATGTGCATTTACGGAGCACTTCCATATACATGCATTTACAAAATTTGGAAATAGTATATGCGCATATATGAAAGCTAACTTCAGTAAATGTGCATTTACGGAAGGGTGCTTTCGTAAATGTGCATAAACAGAAGTTGACTTCCATATATGTGCATATATGGAAGCCAACTTCCATAAATGGGCATATATGGAAGTTGGCTTTCCTATAAGTGCGCATATACATAAGCCAACTTTTGTAAATGCGCATTTATGGAAATTGATTTTCGTATATGTGCACTTTCATATATGCGTATATACTAAATATAAGTTCCACAAATGCGCATTTATGAAAGTCGGCTTCTATATATGTGAATTTATGGGATTTGGCTTCCATATATGAGCGCTTTGTTGGCATATCTTTCAGGAAAAGAATGTGCTTGTCATTGATGGCAAGAACAACAACGATGACACTCAGACGATTGATGGAAAGAACAACAACGAGGAGAAGCGAACAGTTTGCAGATATCAAAGATCAGGAAGGAAAGAACAAATGGTGAACAGATCTCAGGCATCAAATCTGAGTGCAAAGACCAATCTTCATTGGATCTAGAAGAACATGAATGACTGTTAACATGTGAGGTGAAGCAGGATTACAAAGTCCCGAAAGCAGCAGGGATTGTCCATCGTCGAGGAAGATACGTGGCAGCAGATGCGCAGCATCACAGAATTGGGTATCGGGAGAACAGAGGTAAGGAGACTCCCAAAGTCGCGAACTACGAAATCATGACTTGATCTGAGCCGTTAGATCATGAGGAACGTGAGTCATTGATTTGGCACCCGTGGAAATTGCGAAATCGAGAATCTGGTGAATAGAGGTGAGCCAACGTCCACAATCGCGAAACATGAAATCTCAATCCATGAGACAATAGATCTGAGCCATTGAACCCACAGGACATGTGGTGGTCGATAAAGTAGGTTTGGTAAATCGACAATAAGAAGAATGGAGGTGAGAATTCCTTCAACCTCGTGAAACACGAAGTCGCTAAATGATCTTGACTGTTGGATCACCGAGGATCTGGACTGTTGATCTGATATGAATTCCGAGTTTGTGAAGAGGAGATCTTGACCGTTGGCTTGAGGAATAAACTGGGTCGTCAGATCCAGGAGAAGAACATGTGCCATGAGAGGAGATCCACATCAGCAAAGACAACTACAAACCACGTTAAATAGGAACTCGCGAAATCCTGAAATGTAGAAGGTGATCATGATGGTTGATTCACGAGAAATCTCAGATCGTTGATCTGAGGTGATTGAAGTTGGGAGTTCGGGAATCGAAAGAAGGGAGGTGCTCTAACCCTCAACATCACGAGTCATGAAATGCTCGAATGCTTAGCCCGTGGTCATAACCATGGTCACATCGGTGAAGGAGCTTGCATGTTACTAAGCTCCACCTTGGAGTATCGTGAGTCAGGAGTTTCGATGTAATTCATAGCATGAGTACGCGATATGCGAAATCACGACTCACCCCTCTTATGTGGCTCTTGGTCATAGCAAGTGGTCACATTAGCAGAAGAGAAGGGAAGGAGCTAGTGTTTCTAGGCTCCACTTCGGAGTTTTGCGAGTTGGGAAAATCAAGGTGACTCACATTCAATTACCCGAAACGTGAAATCGCGAAATGACTCTTTGGTTAGCGTAAGGTCACAGCCAGTGGGCATGTGGGAGAAACGTGCCTGGTGCTAGTTCAAGTAGGTAAAGTTCGTAAGGAACATATTTGAAAGGTCAGCAAGTCTCTGCGGATTTAATCCAACAGTGTTGATTAATTGGCATTTTAAGCGAAGGGTGATTGTTTCACTTCACAGACTATTGATCAGTTACGATTCAATTAGCAGAATTGAATCATAGTTCTTGGGTTTTTGGCGATTCGGTTGCTTGTGCATTCCTTTGGATATTCAAAGTGTAACTAAATGGAAGTATTGTATAAAAGAAATATGTTGTGACTGAGTTAGGTTGGCTATTCTCACTGAAAAATGAGTTGAACTGGGAGAAAGGAAAATAACAGTATGCACAGTGTGAGATCAAAATCAGAGATGAGAAATAGAAGCTTAACAGAATAGAAAAGGTGAAGAGAGAAGAATGTACACATACCAAAGAGCATGAGAGGAACAGAGAAAGAACAGTTAGAAAGAGACAACAAGTCAAGCCAAGTATTAATAGAATAGAAGAATAATGAAACATAGAAGAATTCCATAATAGAGAAGAAGTGGTAATAATTGATATATCTGTATTGTTGGTTAATCAATCATTTATTTATAATCAGGGAGGTAGGGAGGTGATAGGGAGGAATGTAGTCCTCTGTTATTCAAGTTAGTGCTTGAATACAAGAAGTTGTAGATTTCATCTAATTGTGGCTATAAAATAGGGTAGCAGGGTGGTGTTTGGGAAAACACAGAGTTTTTTGTATGCAAGTTGGTGCTTGTATAAGTGGAATTAGGTGCTTCCATCCAATTGGTGCTGGAACACTCAGGGAATTGGTGCTTCCTTCTAGTGGGTGCTAGAGAAACCAGAGATTTGGTGCTCTCAACAAGTTGTAGCTTGTAAAACAGAGGTGGTAGCCTCATTTTGAGTTGGTGCTCAAAGATAGATGATCTACAGAACATAAAAGACTGCCTATCATTCGAAGAAGAAGAGGTTTTCTCTCTTTATGGGTTTCCTCGTGAAAATGTGTCTCTGTGTATATCATATGTGTGATTGATGGATATTATTTCTATTGTTCATATCTTGTATAATCTTGATGGTCACTTGGTGAAGTTGAAAAAAATATTTTAATAAACATAAAAAAAATTAAGTACAGTAACAACTGATTCACCCCCCCTCTCAGTTGTCTTAGTAATTTCAACAATTGTTATCAGAGCGGGTTCCTTTTATTTAAAGTTAGATCTATAATCTTAAACATGACAAGTCATGAAGGGACTTCAGCCAATAAGCCTCCTCTGTTTGATGGAACAATTTTTTCCTTCTGGAAAGTTAGAATGAGAACCTACATAATGGCCTTAGGTGCTTATGTTTGGGATGTAGTAGAGACTGGATATATAAATCATGTTGTGCTAGATTCCAAAGATGATAAGTTAGAATTTAGCTTCAATGCTAAGGCAATGAATGCTATCTTGAATGGACTTGTTGAAGCTGAGTTTGTAAAGGTGATGCATCTTGAATTTGCCAAAGCAATGTGGGATAAACTTATTAGCAGTTATGAAGGAAATGAGAAAGTAAAAAATGCCAAACTTCAAACATATAGATTGAAATTTGAACAACTAAAGATGAATGAGGATGAAATAGTTAGTAAGTATTTTTTAAGAGTTGAAGAGCTTGTGAATGCCATGAAGGGTTTTGGTGAGAAGATTGAAGATGTATTTTTAGTTCAAAAGATTTTAAGATATCTGCTTGATAGATTTAATCCAAAATTTTCTACAATAGAAGAACTAAATGATATTAAAACTCTGTCTATTGATCAACTCCTATGAACTCTAACTGAATATGAAATGAGAATTAGCAAAGATAAATCTATCACTAGAGAAGCATATTTTAAAGAAAACAAGAATACTGATTCAGAATTAGATGATATCGAGGCAAAATTTATGAGAAGGTTAAAGAAAGGATTAGGCAAATACCAAGGCAAGCTGCCCTTCAAATATTTTAATTGTGGTAAGATAGGTCATTTTGCATCAAAGTGTCCTCACAAGAAAAAGGATCAGAACTTTGATGATGAACATAAATACAAATTTAAGAAATATAGTAAAAAGGAAAGTTTATGTACAAACAATGACGATTCCTCAGAAGACATAGATAGTGATTCATCCTGCGAAGACAAAGTGAATGATTTTATGCTTATGACTATGGGAGATCTTGATTATGCATACACAGGAGGTGATATGGATGACGAAGAAGTTGTGGTGGATATGGAAGGTGAATTAATCAGTGCTTTGGAGGAAATTGAAAGACTCATATTTAAGAAGAGAAAACAAAAACAATTGTTGATGCAGTTTAAAATGAATGGTAAAAAACCTGATGAAGACTGTGTCTTGCTAAAAGTGGAGTTAGAAGAGGCAAAGAAAATAGAGGACATTCTAAAACAACAACTATCAAAGAAGAAAGTGAGATGTGAATATTTGGAAGAAGAAATAGTAAAACCCAGAAAAGAGATGGAGAAGTTTAAGGCATTGTATCACCAAAATCTGTCAAGTATTACAGCCTTAGAAGAATTAACCTCCATTCTAAATCAGCAAAGTAATCCAAAGTTGAAAGTTGGCTTATGTTATGAAGAAGGATCAAGTAGTGATCAGCCAAGTAACACAGAATCCATCAAGTTTGTCAAATCTACAATCATTGACAACAACCACTTTGCAGAAACAAAGAAAGATAATCAACAACCAAGAAGGAATGAAAGAAAAAGTACCAGAACCGAATCTGTAGATCAAAGAAATAACACAAACACATCTTCTGTTCAAATAAATCATCAGCATGGAAGAAATTGACTCGCACAAGGAAGACAACCATTTTCCAGGTACAAAGGATTTGTATATGGATATTGTTTTTTCTGTTCTAACTTTGGTCACAAAGATGTAAATTTTTCTTTAAGATTTAGATATAAGCAATCAAGATACTCAAGGAATAATTATTTTCCACAACAAAGATTGAGACAGCCAATTAACAAACAACCACAGACTACAAATCATGTGATGGCTGGGAAAAAGATGCAGGTTAAGCATAACAACAGTTATGAGCATAACAATCGTTATGATCTGTTATTCAATGAACCATAATGTTACACCTACCATAATTATGGACATAAATCTGCAGACTGTCGCTCAAGGAACTATAAGCCATATTTGAATCCTGCTGCTGAAAATTTCAAGGTTTGGAAGAAGAAAGAAGATGACAAGTGTGGATTAGTGTTATCAGTCCATAGACAAAAGAATCCCTGGTATAGTGACAACGTATGCTCCAAACATATGACTGAAGGCAAAACTAATTTTCTATCTCTAAGTGAAAGCAAATCATGGAATGCAACTTTTGGAAATGATGCACCAGGAAAAATAAAAGGTAAAAGAATGGTAAATCTGAGTAATGGAAAAGGAAAAGATGAAGATGTGTTGTTTGTAGACGGTCTGAAACATAATCTACTTAGTGTCAGTCAAGTTTGTGACAGAGGATGTGAATTTTGTTTTACTTCTAAATATTGTAGAATAAAATCTGTGAATTCAGGACAGTTGGTTGCAAAAGGCATAAGAACAGAGAAGAAAAAGAAGAATGCCACTTAAGAAAGTATGATGAAATTTTGTTATGGCATAGGATACTTGGACACCTAAATTTTGATCATATAATCAAGCTTAGAAATAGTGGGGCAGTAAAAGATCTTCCAAAGATATCAAAGCCATATGATTTTGTTTGTAAGCCTTGCCAAATAGGAAAGCTTACTCGAACACATTTCAAATCTAAGCACTTTCCTTCAACAGAAAAACATCTCCAATTAATACATATGGATTTATGTGGACCATCAAGGAAAGAAGGTGCAGAAAAAGGAAACTATTTCATGTTGATTATTGATGATTATTCTAGACTAACATGGGTTTCCTTTTTGAAGGAAAAATCTGAAGCATTCAAGAAATTCAAAGTGTTTAAGTCTCTGACTGAAAATCAAACAAGAAAAAGATTGAAGGCAGTAAGGTCTCATACAGGATGAGAGTTTAATTCATGGAACTTCAAATATTTTTGCGATAAACATGGGATCAAAAGAAAGTACATTATTCCAAGGACTCCACAGCAAAATGGAGTAGTTGAGAGGTAGAATAGATCAGTTTAGCAGATGACAAGATCAATGATGAATGAAAGGAATATTGCTAAGACATATTGGGTGGAAGAAATTCATACAGATATACATATTCTTAACAAAGCTCATATTAGGCCACATAGTGACAAGACTCCTTATGAACTATGGTTTGGAAGACCTGCTTCAATCAATCATTTTAAAGTTTTTGGGAGTAAGTGTTATATCAATAATAATGATGAAAATCTTGGCAAATATGATGACATGCATGATGAAGGTATCTTCTTAGGTTATTCTACAAACAGTAAAGGATACAAATGCTATAATAAGAGGCTACATAAATTGGTTGATTGTATCGACATAAATGTTGATGAAGAAATCCCGATATGAAATGTAAGTAGTGTTGAATCAACTACAAAAGATATAGTTGAAGATGAAGATGAACAGGTCCAAGGATCAGAAAGAGAAGACTCTGATTCAGAGGAAGATACAAATACTCAGGCAGACTCAAATAAGCAGACAAAAACAAAACCACCTCTCAGAATTGTTAGAAAGAATCATCCTGAAAATCAGATAATTGGAGATATGAATAAAGGAGTTTAGACAAGAAGGAAATTGATCAAAGACTCAGAACAATATCAAATTTTTGTCCTATCTATGATTGAACCTAAAAAGCATGATGATTAGATTAGAGATATGATTGAATAACTTGATCAAATTGAGAAGAACAACACTTGGGAGCTTGTTCCTAGACTTGAAGATAAGAATGTAATAGGCTCAAAATGGGTATTCAAGAATATAATTAATGAAAAAGGGAAAATTGTTAGGAATAAAGCCAGATTGGTCTGTAAAGGGTATGCACAAGTTGAAGGACAATATTTTGATGAAAAATTTGCACTAGTGGCAAGATTGGAATCCATCATAATGTTTCTTGCATATTCATGTCATAAGAACTTTAAAGTATATCAGATGGATGTTAAGTTAGCATTTCTTAATGGAGATCTAGAGGAAGAAGTATATATGGAGCAACCTAAAGGATTTTCAATAACAGATAATCCTGACTATGTTTGCAAGTTGAAAAAGGATTTATATGGACTGAAACAGGCAGCACGAGCTTGGTATTATAGGCTGGACAAATTTCTACAGGACAAAGGGTTCAAGAAAGGTATTGTTGACAGTAATATGTACATTAAGTCTGAAGGTGATGATTTATTAGTTGTTTTGGTTTATGTAGTTGACATTATTTTTGGATGTACTAATAATCCTGTTGTTCAGTGGTTTGCTAATTCCATGCAAACGGAGTTTGAGATGTCCATCATAGGAGAACTATCATATTTTCTTGGTTTACAAATAAATAAGAGTTATGCAGGGTTATTTATCTCTCAAGAAAAGTATTTGAAAGATATGTTGAAGAATTTTCAGATGGATGATTCCTCTCTAGTTAGTACACCTATGGCTGGTTGCAATATCAGTAAAGATAATATTTCACTTGATGTTGATCAAAGAACATATCGATTAATTATAGGTAGTCTTTTGTACATCACAACATCTCATCCTGATATAATGCAAGATGTTGGAATGGTAGGTCATTATCAGTACGCTCCTAAACAAATTCATTTAGCAGTTGTCAAGATGATATTCAAATATTTGAAGGGAACAATGACTTATGGTTTGTGGTATCCTAGAAATCACAATTTTCAGTTAACTACTTATTCAAATGTTGATTGGGAAAATTGTGTGGATGTTAACAACCAAATATCAATATAACATAGAAAAACCTCAGAAAAAGTACTCAGCGCCTTGAAAAGAGATAATTTTAGATAATAAGCCTCTTCGAGGAGGCAACCTCCTTTTACCCCACTTAAATGTTCAAGTACAAGATGATTCAAAATGAAAATGTCTCCTTGGTATATATAGGAGACTAGGAGGTATAATTACAACTAATG
>ML777505.1:287570-302258 GCA_009831015.1 Picea engelmannii
GTGGCCAAGAACTATGGTAAACTCAAATATGTGAATGTTTGATTTGAAGGACCTTTGCATAAAAGGTCGATGAATGTAAATTATGTTATGAATATGTGTTGCATGACTGCTGGGAGGACATGTGCTAAAAGAGACCACGATGGCTAATGAGAGGTGGTGGAAGGGACCTGGAATGGTTGCATTAACTTCCACCGAGCCAGTATCGTACTGGTTTTTACTTGCTCAAAGACCAAAGCAACTCTTTGACCCTGGAATGGATTTTTCACTAGATTGGTAGATGGGGAGGCTCATCAAGAGTTAATGAGGGGATGGGGGTGAGCCGCCAATCCATATAATCTCTGAGACCTAACCACGGACGGGGAAATTCGCGCCACACGCAATCTTGTAGAGAAAAGGCAAGAGAGGAAGAGTGGTAAAGGGGAGAGAGAGAGTGCATGCGACAGGGATCGCGGAAGAGAAATGGAGAAACTCTGGAAACACAGGGAGTTCTGAACATAGGAGAAGGAGAGTAACCTTCGTCCTGGATTATTTTTCTTTATCAAGAGAAGGAGAGTAAACTTCGTCCTTGACTTCCATTGAGCTAGAAGTAGGAGACTGAATCTCAAAGCATTGTGGTCTAGCTCAGGGGTGGCTAGTGGTAAATCCATTTGGAGTCACTGAGCCTATGGTTGGGTGGAAACGAGCACCCCTCTCAGCAGTTGCATCACGCCTGGTGGATCTGATAAGTGTTTTATGCCTTGTATTTTGAATTGAATATCATGAATACATGCTCATGTTTATATGCCCATAATGATTTCTGTGTGGAATGATTGCCTCGTGTTTTAGACTGGAAATAATGGATGCATGTGTATACTTACATGCCATAGTTGGTTTCTATACAAATTATTAAGTCTGGGGCATGAGTTCACTCCACCGAGAATCATCTTGTTTGCTTGATTCTCGTAATATTCTAGGAAGGCTCCTCAAGAGTACTCTTCCCCGGGAATTACCCCATAGACCTTGGAACCGTACCGAACCTTTACCCTGATATTCGACTAAGGTCAAGGACAATTTCCCAAGAACCATTTGAAGGTTCATGCGATCCGGGTCTGGAAACCTTATGCAAGAAAGAGTATCTCTCTAAGGTCTCGAAGTCGTGGGAGTTTGAAGCTCCGAGAGGTTGAATTTCATGATTCAAGCTCAGAAAGGATAGCGAGTTCGATTATCGAAAGAGAATACCCCATCATTTGGTAGATGAACGGTCGAAATCCTTTCAGAAATACCTTAGATCTGTCATGACCGATGGATCTAGAGGAGGAGCGCAGGCGTTAACACCTCGACCCTTTCATCCTTCGCAAGTAGCGATGGGATCCAGGACCGTAGATCCAAGGATCTATCAGAGCTCTATTGACCATCGATCTTAACCTTTGCATAGGCAAGAGAGTGTACTCGACAATGTCCTGAAAGTCCTGAAGTATTTAGAACCATCCATCGGCACAGGATGCATGGCAGTCAGGTAGCATTTTACTGACTCGCGACTTGGAGTGGTCAAGGGTAGGACTGCACGAACTCACGATTCGCGAAATCGTGACGTGATCGTGGTCATTGGATCCAAGACACGGGAGAACCATTGGATCAGAACCTCCGCATGGTATCGCGTATTGGGATTCAAAGGTTGAAAGAATCTCTTTTCAACTGCAGAAGTCGCGAAGTGTCAAGCATCGAGGGCTCGTGCGAACACGTGGCACATTCGTTAGGTGGGGACCGCGTGGTTGATAGGTGGTGTAACAAAAAGCGCCCAGAGAAGGTGGGAGGGGGTGACAAGTGGTCGACACATGTCGCCTGGGAAAGAGTCAACCCATTGTTGACTTATCGTGGTTCAGGGTTTTGGAGGATGAAGAAGTTGTACCTTGTTCGCTAAGGTTGCGAAACGCTGAGAGGCGAGATCTCGTACGACAGGTAGCAACAACACAGCTTGTAAGCAGAGTACAGCAAAGGAGACAAGTGGCGTGTATGCATCACTTGGAAAAGTCCACGTAACATTGACCTCTTGCATCTCGGGGATTCGCAAAGGAGGAACACAAGGGCTCAACACTCCAACTAGAGAAGTCGTGAGTTGCGAGTAGTGCTAGTGTTTATCCTAGCCTACGGTTAAATGTAGCAGGCGCTAGTGAGGAGGGAGCCATACCCATATCGCATTTCGGGTATCGATATTTGGAGAAAGAGGAGTCAAGAGCCTTGACTCTCCAATCCGCGATTTGCGAAAGGCGCTTGCGCTAAGGCCAGGTTGTGGTTGCTTGGAGGAGGATAAAGGAAGGGATGGTCTATGGTAGGCCCCATAGAAATTCGGGGATTCTGTTCCTCGAAGAAAAAAGACGAAAAATCCAGGTTGGCATAGTGGGTGTGTGACAGGAGGTCACGCGACCCTTAGGAGAGAAGGGGGTCTGCATCACAGTGCCTTTTTTGTTTTATGTACGCATCGATTCCTTTTCATTTTATGTATGGACTGAGAATTTATGTAATAGAACACCAGTGAATTTTTGGTTTTATGTATGTACTAAGGAATTTTATGTAAGGTCACTCTAGTGTGTTTTATGTTTAGCTACACACCAAGATGTTTTATGTAATGGAACACTTGTGCATTTTGATAATAAAGCACAGGAAAAAATAAAATCTGCTACAACCTCCTCCCACCCAATTTTTTTTAGTTATATAGAACATCCATTAAAACCCCTGCATCCAATAGAGGATTTTGTAGCAGAGGTTTTTTTGAAAATTTTGTAACACTAAAAACCTCCGCAAAAAACTCAGCTAAAAGGTGTTCTCCTTGTAGTGGTAAGTGATGAAACTAATGTTCATATCATCATGTCTTGTTCTTACAATTTGAAAGTATGGAAGGAAATTTAGGGTCTAACCTGCTTAAAGGATGAGTGGAAGGTTCTACTATTGATGAAGGTATGAGAATATGGCACGTCAAAATTCAAATTTTAAAATATTTAAGGATCTTCCTCGTGTGATTATTTCTTGGGGCATATGACTATCAAGTAATACTAGATTGTTGAAAACAAAACAATTCCCCCTTTGCAATGCTCTTCCCATGGCATCAATATCTTAAATAATTTTTCACAAGTAAAATTGGGGAAGCCTCCTAGACAGATTGCAATTGAATATGTTGATAAGTCTATGTCTTGGGCATACTTTGATGGTACAACTCAAGGAGACCGAAAGGTGAGTAGAACATGGAGCATTATTTACTTGAATGGTGATCATTTTTTGAAATTCAAGGCTAGTTTAGAACCTAGTTCTAACAACCAGGCATAAGTGATGGCTCTTAAACTCACTCTCATGCTAGCAGTTGAGAAAGGGATCTGTAGGATCTAGGTACTTGGTGACTCTTTACTAGTTATCAAATGGATGAGAGGGGAATGGGAGATGAAGAGTTTTATGTTGCATCCTTTGTTGATAGAGATTCAAAATTTCATTTTTTATTTATAATTTCATATCATTTCAACATGTCTTAGAGAAAGGAACTTAATTGTAGATACTATGGGTAAAGAAGGTGTGCAATGAGCTAAAGGAGAATAGATCATTTATTGAGTGGACAGGGGCCAAGTCATTGAATACAAACATTCTTCAGTTTATTAGTATGTTCAAGATGTTATATTTGTATATGTTGGTTTTTTGTTTTTGTTATGGTGTACAATTTATGTTGATCCTTTGAGATTAGTATTATGTAGAAGGGGACCTTGTATGGGCTTTAGCCTTAAACTGAATTATGTATTTGGATTTTAATGGGATTTGCATATGCTTCTATAGGTTGGTCCTCAGGGAAGTGTAGGTTATGTTTGATGATACAATATACTATCTCAAGACATGTTAGAATGCTTGAATAAATTTATGTGTAATTTTGTCATTATATGAAAAATTACACCACATAGATGTCTACTGGCATTCTAAAATAATTACATTACAAATTCAGACATATATAAAATAATTAAAACAAAATATAATTCATGTTGATCATTTGAGATCAATATTATGTATAAGAGGACTTTGTATGGGCTTTAGCCTCAAACCAAATTATGTATTTGGATTTTAGGGGGATTTTTATATGCTTCTATAGGGTGGTATTTGAGGGATTGTAGGTTATGTTTGATGATACTAAATGTTGTCTTGATACTTTTTAGAATGATAACATGCATTTTTAATGCCTGTATACAGGTCTCCGCAAAAATGCCATATTTTTTTTTCTAAACATATCAAGGTTGCAACATTAAAACAAAATATGAGTTAATATAACCATAGTCAATATTACTATAAATTATAGTGAAGCAATTAATATAAGAATATACAAAGTTACTACATTTATAAATGGTACCAAACTAACACACAGGAAAATCCGAAATCCCACAACATAAGTCACATGAAGAATAAAGACCATTTACACAGCCTACCCACCCAATGTCCTACACCTGTAGGGTTAGGACCTTCAAGACACATAATTATCGCTCATAATCTTGGATTCTTCTAATTGATCTTGACCATTTAAGGTCTTAGGATTGGAAGTTGTTATGAGGACTTGAAAATATATACTCATAAATCATTCACAATCTAGCTATTCATAAATTCATCTATTTCACTAGATCACATCTATGCACATACATTCCATCAAATTCAACTTGATCAATATGCAATTATAATAAATTCACCAATCATTTGCAATGATTTAATAATTTCAACAACACCATAATTACAAACTAACAACCTAATTGAAGACATTGATTCTTCATGATGTA
Source organism: Picea engelmannii (assembly GCA_009831015.1). Lineage (NCBI taxonomy): Eukaryota > Viridiplantae > Streptophyta > Pinopsida > Pinales > Pinaceae > Picea > Picea engelmannii. The sequence continues at coordinate 292,346 of ML777505.1, forward strand.
ATTACTAATCAACTTAGATAAGCAATTTCAGCTCATTTACTATAATTAAAGAAGTAATGTTTGCTATAAGTATTCCAATTTCCAATAAAAATCAATAAAATTCAATTAGAATAATTCCAAGTTTCATTTCTTCTTAATTAATTTTCAAAAATAGAACATAATATATTCAATGTAATTCTTAAATTTACTAATTAAAAGAATATTAACATTCCATTTCATTCTTAATATTCATAATACCCATAATTAACTTAATATTTTTTTTAATAAATAAATCCTAGTCTAATAACTTAACAATACTAACTAACATAATAGCACTAACACTACTTTTATAAAACACTTATGTAAGTGTTCATGCATTCACATTACTTTACAATATCCAATACCACTACAATATTTAATAAATATTTATAAAGTTATCTAATATTACATTTTCAAAATTGTCCAAAACCTTTACAGTAATTATGTAAACAATTTTCATACTAACCACAACACCTACAATAATTGTAAGATACTTATATAAAGGTCCATTATTAACACTTTATTAATAAATGAGTACATAATAAACAATTTACTTGTAAATAATTACAAGTATTCTAAATCTTTTTTTTTTTTTTTAACAAGAACGGTTATGTTTCATTAGGCGGCGTTCTGGCAAGCCAGAACCAGAAAGTTACAAAATTTACGAAGGTTGGTGACCTCTAACAGTGCTTCCAACCTTCTTGTAAAAGTCTTGGGAGACCCATTCCATCTACTTCTAGAGCTAATTTGAAAAAATTGCTTACATGAGTAAATTCTCACAAACTGTGAGCACAAAAGGAGGCAAAAGCAAAACATTAATCGGAGGGGGGTGGAATTTTCCTCTTAAAGAAGGGATCCAACTTTTTCTGAGAGCCTGAAGAAATGTTGGAGGCCGCCTCCTTTTCTCTGCGCGCTTTGTTGGACTTTCGTCCTCGGGTAAGAGGTGGAGACGGGACTGAATTATCTTCAGAATCAGAGGATTCCACAGTATTGCTAGATGGGACTGAAACAGTCAGACCTGTTGAGGCCGAGGGAATCGGACCTGAGGCCCGCAATTCTCTCGCTGCTACTGGGCCTGGGGGGGTGAAGGCCGGAATGCTTTCATCTGCCGGTGGATCTTCCTTCACTTCTGTTGCTTCTAGATCTGGGACTTCATCTTCCTTCAGCGCCTCAAAGCTGTTTTTATTTTCTAGAGTTGCCTCTGCTGAAWGAGTGGCCTTTGGGGCCTGCGGGAGCGGATCCTTTCGCCTTGGATGCCTTCGTCGGTTGGATACTGGTTGAAACTCGTCTTCTTTGACTGGTCCAGGCTCCTCAGAGACTTTGGGGCAGCTTTTCGCAAAATGTCCGTATGCATGGCACCGGAGGCATTTAAACGGGATCTGCTCATAGTCTAGCTCTTGGATATGGTACCATTCCCCCAGGGAAAGCTTTATGGCTTCCGGTAGACCTTTCTCAAGGTTTACCTCAACACAAATCCGAGCGCAGGTATACTGGTCCCCTTTCAGTTCCACACTGTCCAGGAAACGTCCAAGCTTGTTTCCAATGTCCTCTAGTGAGCTTCTCGTCCAGAGATGTACGGGGAGGTAAGGCAGTCTAACCCAAACAGGGGCTGCGGTGATCTCGTCTCCGGGATTGAAGTCAAGAGTCCAGGGGGCTAAGAACAAGCCTCTCGACCCCATGAAATAGGGTCCAGATCTGAAAATTAGATCACGGTCCTYTTTGCTTGAGAAACTGAAGACAAAAAAGCCCCTGCCTACTGYGCTTCGAGMAACTTTTTCCTTTATCARCGGCCTCCATCGTTCTTMAATCCATGCCTCTACCGTTTTGGGGCTGGGCCATAACCCCGTAAACTTTCCGACRAGGGCTTTTTCTGCCAGAAAGAGGGCAAGGTTGCATGGCTGCTCTGGGGAAAGCTCCAGAGAAGGGATCTCCTCCATCTTCTTAACAAACTTAGACGGAAGGGGGGGCTTGGATTTAGGTCCTGCAGAGCGGATTAATGCTTGGAAGGCTTCCAAGGGATCCTCCTCAGTCTCAACAGTCGGCATTGAAGCCATCTCGGCAGGGCGACGGCCACCGGAGGCTACCTCTGCTGCAGAACGCGTGCGCACAGGAGGGCGCGCTGGAACCGTCGAAACGTGCCTTGGAAGCTGAGAGATGCTCCAGATCGCTTATGCGCAAGAGGGGCGTGCTGGAACCATCAAGACACGACCTGTAAACTGAGAGAGACCGGATCTGCAGCTGCAAAAGGAGCGATGGCGGCTAGGGTTTGGGCCCTAGCCGCATTGGCATTCTTCTGAGAGATGCATTGCATTCCTCCAATTTTTTTTTCTCCGTCTCCACCCTTTAAAAAGTTGAAGGACATGGGGGTGGGTTTTGATCCACTTTACAAGTATTCTAAATCTTACCATGTGAAGATTGTGAAATTATTTGTTGGGATACTTGAGTGTTATGTGTGAAATTTGGTATATATATATATATATATTAATATAATATAATATATAAAAAGAAGTTACACACTAATCATCATCTTGACTCTAGTATGCCATATTACCATTTATATAATATAGAGGAAGTTACACACTTTAATCATTATATTGACTCTACAATACCATATTAACCAAAGGAAATTTCATCGTAAACACAACATAAAGTTTTACGCATCATTTTATATTTCTATAACGAATAAAGTATGAGAATAATGAGATATTCTCACTTTTGATTAGAGAACACTGTATTTAGATATTACACGCATTTGACCATCAATTCCATAATTACGGTAAACAAGAACATGATTACATGCATGTACACACCACTCGAAGTTGACAACTATTACAATGGGTAGATCATCTAATTAAAAGTCCATACGCCTAAATCATCTAATTCCACTCTTATAAAAGTTAACTAAGGAATGTTAATATGTGGTGACATTACAAATAATATATAATAATAACCTCCCTACCATTTAGGATTAGCATATTCCTTCCCTCGGAAACACTTCCCCGATCATCTTGGACCATAAGAGCTTGTTGAAATGGTGTTCAATGACATTGCAGTAGTGGGGGAGGAAGCAATGTTTAATGATGGATTATACATTTTTGATGTAGGTACAACACATGGGTTACTATTTGATTGTGATTTTGACATAACATCAACATTAGTATTTGATTCTAAATTATTAACATCTATAAAGGGAGGTTGAGTAGTTGTTGGAAGATTTGGGTCTTTGCTAGTGAGGAACATGATAACTTTAGACATGGAAGGACGTAATGTTGCAGAAGCCTGTGTGCAAAGAAGAGCCACCTGAACAACTTGTAGTACCTCGTCCTTATAATTTTCTTCAATGTTGGGATCAATTATGTTTGAAATGGTGCCCGACAGATAATGGTTCCAAATCTGTGCCATACATATATTATAGTTTTGAATATATTCACAATTTTTCATTTACAATATCAATTGAAGACTGTACATTATGTTGAGTTCATTACCATTGTTAAGAGAGATGGTGTGTCATTGGCATGCATAGCAGTTATATTCTTCCTGCCACTAATAATCTCCAGAACTAACACCCCAAAAGCATATACGTCAACTTTTTCTGTCAAATGTCCATGCACAAGATATTCTGGAGCCATGTAACCTCTGCCAAAACAAAAATAAGTATCAATCACATTTTTTTTAAAGAATGTTTATTTTCCTTTAATTTATTCTCAATATTTTCCTTTAATTTATTCTCACCTGGTTCCAACAATTGTCGTGCTCAGATGCGTTTGATCTTCAGAAAAATGTCTAACCAACCCAAAATCTGCAATCTTAGGCTTGAAATATTGGTCTAATAGAATATTGCTAGCTTTTATGTCTCGATGGATGATGCGTATTTCTGATTCTTGGTGAAGATAAGCTAGCCCACTAGCAGTTCCTAATATAATATCAAACCTCCTCTGCCAATCCAGCAAGTTTCCCATGCTTTCCTCTGTTGCAAAGTAAAATTCTATCACAAATAACTTAAATATAACTTGGAAACATCAATGCTTGACATGTCCACATTGACCATAATGAAAATCAATTTATATAAGTAAGAAACATTACCAAATAAAAAGTGATCAAGGCTCTTATTGGGAAGGTATTCATAGACCAAGAGTTTGTATGGGCCATCCACACTAAACCCAAGAAGATTGACAAGGTTTTTATGTTGAATTCGACTTATTAGATTCACTTCATTGAAGAAGTCACTCACACTCTGTTCTTTGTTAGAAAATAGTCTCTTCACTGCAATATCCATGTCATCTGGTAGAACTCCCTACCAACATGTCCAACATATCATGTTCAATGATGATGTAAATTTATTCACATATAGTACTTAAAAACTCAATAGTATAAAATGAGTATGAAAATCACCTTATACACTGAACCAAAGCCTCCTTGGCCAATTTTGTTTGTGAGATTGAATTTTTTAGTCGCAATTTGTAGAGTTTGAAATTTGTAATTTAATTTTGATTTGGATAATGCTATTGAATATTCATTTGAAGGTTTATAGTAACCTGCGAAATAAAAAAACATGTTAAGGATCCTTAAAAATACTATATAACTCTATTATTAAAATCTACATGGTTTTTAACAAATAATTTCTCTATAAAATACTATATAACCATGTTATAAAAAACTACATGATTTTTGACCAATTGTTTTTCAATATTTGCAACAATACAAAATCTTACCATTGCCGCACCATAGCAACAATAGAATTATCACATTGGTAAAATTCTAAGATCCATGAAGATTGTGGAAGTTGACAACTTTATTTTGGCATTGACTAGCTTGGTTCTAGGGCTTTGTTTTATGGAGAAGGAAGTCACAACAAATTAAAAATTTAGACATTCAATTTACACTATGAGAGATGTTACTACTTCTTAGAATTTATTTTATTACAAAGCATATTTACATTTATGTGTCCATACAGAAATAAATAAAGTGAATGTATGTGTTGTATCACTCCTAAACCTCTGACATATGTGCTTATAGTAACCTACGGACAAGAAATAAGTTTGAAACAACATACTTTGATTCCAATTTTGTGCATGCCTTCCAATTTAGTTTTGGTCAATGCTATGAAATTACTAGCTACTAGAAATAGACATCACATTGTCCATATCTGGTGCATGATAACTGGTTTGAAGTTGCAACATGCAAAGGAAGTAATGTATGGTGAAAACATAAATCAAGATTGGTATATCAATTTCATAAATTAAAAACTATAGTCTTGGTTTTCAAAAGGAAACAAGCATTAACAACAACTACAACACTTTTTACATTGTATTTATTCTAAGTTGTCTTTAATATTAATTTAAATCACCAATATTCACACACACCAAAGGTATACATTTATATGTACAAGATTGTGGCTTTGAATCAAAATATGGATTACAAAATTGTTGGTAAACTTTGTGTAAGTATTGATCAAAATGTTCCTTATGGAACTAGCAACCTCACATACAAGATAAAAGGGAAGGGTACAAAGAAACCCAAGCATTTTATTTTATTTTATTTTTATGTTTGTTTAGATTTACTTTAATGATTCTTATTTTTCTCTGCTTCACACCTTTAAGAGGGTTTTCGAGCATTCTTGGGAAATAGACTACTTTGTTCAAGAGGGGTTTAGAGTACCGAAGGGGAAATCAACTATCATGTAAAAGATGTAAGAGTATATTAGTTAAGCAATAGTTTAATATACCCATTCATATTGGGAGTTTTAAATTAGTCAAGAGTAGAGTCAATATGTTTCTTCAAGTTTTAAGGGGTTAGTAAGTATTTTTTAATTTACTTAGGAATATAGGTATCCTAAGTATTGGAAGATAGAGGAATCCCTAGAATACCTAGTAGGGGTTTGGAAGGAAAAGTAAGCCCTAATAGGGGGTGGGAGTTTAGAAGGAAAAGTAATCCCAACATACATAGTCTAACACACATAAAAATGAGTCAAATCCCTAACATATGTAGTGGTGACAATATGGCCCAGGGAGAACCAAATGCAAAGGGAAGATACACACAACAAAAACACAGAGGAATCAAAGAAGATTGGTCAACTTCCACTCTAACATGATAAAGTTATGATATAAAATTATGTCCTCATTAGCGAGCTTATAGTTAACCATAAATAAACAATAGATTGGTTAACCTCCACCTTGAAAGAGAAAATATTGCTATGAACCCAATTGTTAATATAAGCTAAGGAACATTTAGACTCTATCTCTATTCAATAAATAATTTAGTGTAACATTATCCTCTACAATAGGTTTGTTGCAAAGACATGTGGCTTGCATTGTTGTTGCATAGATTTATAACAACTTTGTTGCAAAAGAACAAGGTATATATTCTTGTATAGATTTACAACAATTGATTAGAACATTATGTCTTAAAGTAGGTGCCAAAAAATATGAAAAATATGGGGACCAACTTACTATGGATAGAAGTAAAAAAGGATACGAAAAATGTCAAAAAAAATGGTACCTAGAATACTTAATAAAAATAGGAGTTTTTTACAAGGGTAGCAAGTGTAAGGGCGTTCTCTTCAATCCCAGAGGAAATAATATAGCTTCATATGCATGGGGCATGGGTCAAGCCACCAACAATCAAGAATAGGCCAATGTATTATTACAAGGAATCCTCATAGACAGGGAAGAGAGGATCATATATTTGAAGATAGTTAGGGGTCCTCTATGGTAATTATCAAAGCCACGATAATCAAAGTGATTCCAATGGATAATAAGTTGGCAACCATTAGTGTTAGGGGAAAAAAGGAGACAAAATCCTTCACAAAAATCTCCTTCTTCCATGTCAAAAGGTGTCTCAATTTGATCATGGATCAGTCGACTAACATACCCATGGAACTAGAGCTCAATGTACTTATGAAAAAAGGGGTAGCAACATATGTTATATTCCCTAATGTATCATCTTGGATCAACATTTATTTCCATCAATATTAATTATCACATGAGAAAATAGTCAAAGCATCATTCTCCTTGATTCGATATGGGAGATCAGAGGATGCATTACAATACTAACAACATGCGATCATTTATCCATGCTTCAGGTTTTGAAGAGCCTGGAGTAATAGTGTGGTTTTTCTATGGGGCTATGGTGAGAGAAAGTAATTGAATTGGGAACCCGAGAAGCCTCAATTTGGTGGGGATCAAATCTTTAGCATGTTCAAAATTTCTACTTGGGCTTTTTGTTGACACTATTTGTATTGGTCGATGTAGTGGATTTGTTTTCAAGGATTTGGCTATGGAGGAAGTTTTAGCTCTAAGTGCTAGTTATGTTAGCTTATGTAATGAGCTTCCTTTCAAGTATAATTTATAAGTATCTGCTTTTTTGGTTCCAACTTTGAATCCATAACCTCATGTTCCAGTGGCTTCTAAGAGCCCTGACACTACTACTTTGGATTATGGAGTTTTCTTTAGGATGACAATTTGTGACAAGGTTGGAATTGAGGGGATTTTGAACAAGAGACATTAGTGTTTGGAAGACTTCTATCTAGTTTCACTCTTCTATTATCCTTTGTTTCTCGAAATCTCATTGAGGTTCAACTTCTGGTTTTTGTAAAGCCAAAATTCTTTTCTCTATTGAGGAAACCTTGGTCTATGTAGTTTAGTTCCATTTGGTGAAAGTATACATGCTTGTTCATTTGAGAATCCTATCTCTGCAAGTCCAAATTCAGGGAATTACCTTAGGTTGGTCTATTGTGACAAGTTTTAAATTTAGCGGACTTTGAGCAGGTATTTGGTTACACTTGGTAGATTAGTTATTAGCATTAATCATTATTGTTATTCACATCAGGTAGTTTGATGAAGTTTTTTTATGTTTCCCTTCGATTTGGAAATTTACTCTTGGTTTTGATATCTCTGAGGTTAAAAGTTTGGAATTTATTGGTGCAAGGAAAATTGTCTTTGGTTCTAAATCTATTTCTAGGTAGGATTCAACACCCAGGAATCAATAGATAATCTCTCATTTTCAATTGGGCCTCAAGAAATCCCCATGTCCATCCATCTCCCAACCATTTTAGACAGTTGAGGTGGACAAAATGGATAACAAAGACATCTCGAAGTTTATAAGAATTATGAGAAGACATGAAGAAGGCATACATTTCAATAAGAGGACCTTTCAATTTCTTCAAAGATAATTGAAATTGAGCACCATTGCATTTCCTAGCATGCTAACATAATGAATATGTTGGTTCAACAAAAGCAAAGGGTAAGCATCCTTGAAATTAATTGTAACATGTTGAGGATACTCTATATTTGGCTTCCAACAATCGAGCATCTAAAAATTTGGCACATGAAGATTTCAAAGAAAAAGAAGCAGTCCATCAACTCAAGGGTCCAATGGACTTGAACAATAAAATTCCCTTCCCTCTGACATGGGTTGAGAGGAAGCAAATAGTAACTAGGTCTAATGTTGAATTTTATGTATTTCAAAGTTATTTGAATCTTAGGAGCTTTTATCAAGTAGGCCACAAGATGTAGTATGTTTTGAATTAATTTTTGTTGTAGTAGAGGACTGTGTAGTTTTGATTTTTTAAGATCTAGATAGTTTATGTAACCATTCTTACCTCCTCTACAACTCCCTTATTAATACAATATTTTTAATTTTTTTAAATGATTATTTTAATGAGAAATGTGTATTAAAAAGAGAGTTAAAAAATATTTTTGGAAGGCATAACAAAATTAGTGGTATTGCAATAATGACATTCTATATTATATATTTACTAAATAAAACCCTAGTTGAATACATCTAAGAGAAAAAATATTCTAACTTATTTGTAGTCACAAATTCTCTTTCAATAAAACTCCTACTCGAATATTGAGCAAGAATTATTTCCACTAATAAGCAATATCTCAAAGGCCTCAACACTCCATTATTTCAATAATCCCTATGACCTTAAAAAGAAACTTAGAATCCTCAAGGACTTCTACTCCAGTACAGGGATGACGATGAACACTGACAAAACAAAGGTTATGGTAATTAAATCCCAAAATATCACCTATGATAGTTTCTTGTATGACAACAATATCTTGGAGGAAGTGCCTTCGTAAAAGTATCTTGGAATCAATATTCATCACAAGATCAATTGGAACTATAACATTGAGAAAATGATACATGGAGGGTGGAAAGCTAACTATGGGCTTGAAAATAATTGTAAATTAGCGGACTTTTGGATATGGGATAAGAAAAATCTCCTCTTTGAGACTCTTGTCACTCATGTTATCTTATATGGATGTAAAGTTTCGGGATGCAATATCTCTCATGAATCTTGGAGAAATATAGAGCAGATCCAAAAGAATTTTATCACTTATAATCTCAAAATTAAAGGAAATATACCATATCCTATCCTCCTCATAGAAGCAAGCATTTCCCCCATTGAAAGCACAACTATGAATAGGTACTTAATGTACAAGAACAAGATAAACAACATGGATGACACAAGGCTCCCCAAAATTTCTTTTGAATCCAACCAAAATCATCAGTGGCTTAAGAGGGGATGGCACAATGATGTCAAGTCTTGTCTAAATCATTGGGGAATAAGGGAAGAAGTTATTTTGTAGAATATTGATGATATTAAAAATAACATTAAAGCTAAATTTAAGGAGATTCTTTGGTGCGATAAATAATTAGAGGATAAAATAAAATCAAGATACTATAAGGAGGTGGTTAACCCTAATATTGAAGATCAAAAGTATCTTTATGTTTTGACTAGCATAAGAAAGAGAATCAATATTGCTAAAATAAAAACTAATTCTCATGAGTTGCATAGTGAAATTGGGCATTGGACAATTCCGAAAACACCATGGCATGAAAGAATATGTCACCTTTATGACACTCAAAGGGTTGAAGATGAAAAACACTT